>JAYGGG010000217.1:0-128578 GCA_036346245.1 Bonia amplexicaulis
GCTTTCCCATGTTTCCTCATGCTGTATAACCTATTGAATCAATGGGATATGCTTCCTGTTTTTTTCTTGCTTACGTATAGCGGAAGGTGTTTGTATGCTGATTTGCATAATTTCGAAAACATGATGAATGGTGAATAGATGTTACTTACCTCTTCATGTGCTTTGAGATTAGTGTTATTCTTAGGAAAGCATATAAGCACTCCTCATAGCGGTATTGTCTTGCTTGGTGCATTTTCAAATTCCTTTAGGGTTTTTGTAAGTTGTAACCTAGCATTTGGGGCTGGACGTTTATGCTTGATTTGAGGCCAATTCCCCTTGATACTGTGATATGTTCTTTATGCTACCATTAGCCTATAGATACTGTCAAGCAGCCATACCATATAGCGAGTATTGGGAACTTATAACCAAACACCATAAGAAATATTATGTGTATTAGTATATGTAGTGAAAGAAAGTACAAAAATCCCCCTTCAACTAAGCTCATCCGGAAATACAGACTCAGCATTCATCATCAGTTTTGGCATTGGATATTTCATTTGCATCACATTTTACAGTATATTCACCATGTGGATGTTGTTTGTTTAGATTCAGATCATGAAGTTTGACATCACTGGAGAACTCCTTTGAGTAGTACTGCTGCATGATTAGGAGTCTCACTTTGAGTAGTACAAAGTTTCCCATAGGCCATAAGAAAACACAATATGCTTCTTCATTGTGAAACATAAGAATGAAAAGAATAAAATTGTGCTTAAGATTTGAAGATTAGGAGAGGAATGAATAATGGGAAAGAAGAAACTAAAATCTGAATACAAAATGAAGTCATTCTAGCTCTGTTCGTATATTAATACTGGCTTATAGTTTTATCGGTATTTTATTTGGTTATTTGTTTCATTCCATTGAATGAGTTGCAAAAACTATGTAACTCTAGGGTCGGATATGAATGTTAATCGTATAAATGATTTGGTTTGGTCATTTGTCATCAACAATCTGCTTTTAGTCTGCTGAAAAAAGCTACTTTTAGGAAATAGGCAACCTTTTAATTAAAAGCATAACTAATCATGCTCTTCATTGCTCTTTTCAGGTGGTAACTCCAATTGCACCTTTGAGTCAGCAGGTTTGTCCCGAATCCTATAGTGCTCATAATATTTTCAGTAGGCTTCTTGATAAACATGCTGGAACCAAGAGTATAATTTTCCAGTTTGTTTTACTTAAGAAAACATAGTGAGATCTTATCAGAAGATCTGTTTTGTGCGCTATTTTTTTTATTGTTTTTAGATATGAGTCTCATGTTTCCACAATTGGTTGATATTAATTAGCAATCGATCCATTACTTGCTTGTCTTTTAACATGCCAATGCTGTTTAGAACCGTACTATTGCTACGGAAATTAACCTCTCCTAGTCTCCTGCCTTGGGAGTAGAGAATGATTACAAAAGATTACAAGTAAACTAGATATTCTTCATGTTTACTTTATCACAAAAATGATCTCAATTTTACCAACTTTCTGGCAGGCTGGATACTACTGTTCAGTATGTGAGTGTGTTGTTAAAGATTCAGCTAATTATTTGGATCATATAAATGGCAAGAAGCGTAAGTATCTGGAAACTCTAGTTTAAGTTCAGTTGGTGTATCAAACCTACCAATCATCAGCTTCATGTTTCATGGTTTGAATGTTTGACAGATCAGAGAGCACTGGGCATGTCTATGCGTGTTGAAAGGGCATCACTTGAACAGGTACAACGTTTGAGCTTGTCTATTCAATCTGCAGTTGCAAATTTATTTCTGTAATAATTTAAAAGCATTGGCTCATTCAGACTTGGGTTACATTATGTGCTGTTTTTTTTTTTGATTGGGCTATGTGAACCATGCGGTCAAATGCTTGCATAGTTACCTTTCATATCTTCCTATAAGTAACTTTTCTGGCTACAGGTTCAAAAAAGGTTTGAGTCACTTAAGAGGAGGAAAGATCCAAGCAGCTTTAGTGAACAAGGTGAGAAAACCCAAAAACATCATACATGATGGAACGTGGTGTTTGCACATATACATGCAACCACATGCACTATCCCCACCGTTGAAGTGCATTAAGATTCGTGCCTCCAACTCGCCCATTTTGCAAAACCCCCCTCCCTTTCTCTTCCTTCCCCTCTTCCTACCCCCCTCTTCCCTCCCATTCCCACTGCTGCCTCTCTTGGCTCCGACGCAGGCAAGCCGTCACCGTCGGAAGCTGCACCGCTGCAAGGTTTCCGGTGGTGGCACTGGACCCCCCCTGGAAACCTCGCACTGCCACAGCCGGAAACCCCTCCTCCCCGCGTCACCATCACCTTGCCGGAAACCTCACCACCAGAACCCCCGCGCCGATGGCAGCGCGGGGAAGGAGGGGTTTTCGGCGGTGGCATGGGGTTACTGGCGAGGTGCGGAGAGCGCAAATCTTGGAGCACTTTAACGGTGGGGATAGTTCATTCAGTTGCATGTACAAGCGATTTTTTTTTTCCTACATGATTTCATTTTTCCTTTTTGCCGTGAATAGCTGTGAAGGGATCCTACGGAATTATCCCTCTTAGATTGCTCTCTAAAAGTTAAAATTTTATCCTTTTGCTTGTTCTTTAGATTTGGATGAGAGAATATTGAAACAACAGCAAGAGGAGGAAGAGAGGAAGCGTAAACGGAAAGAAAAGAAGAAAGAGAAGAAGGTAAGTGCGCACCCGTGCATTTAGATCACTGCCTTTTCTACTATCTGCTTTCCCTTTGATTCATTACTTTGAGTTGACGGTCCTGTGGGCTTTGAGAATCAGTAGGGTTCATAATCACTGGATACCAAATCGTTTCAGAAAGAGCAGGATGCGCAGAATGAACCTGAGGACATGGACCCTGATGTTGCTGCTATGATGGGTTTTGGAGGGTTCCGTTCCTCCAAGAAGTGAATGCTTTCAGGTGGGCATCTTTTTGGTGATGTGTGGCGGCTGAAGACATATGGAAAAGGCCCTTTGCTCCTGGATTGCAAGATAGCGTCGTAATCGAGTTTTTATGACCGCAGAGATGCAAAGTGGGGATGAGCTTCCTGGACATGAAAAGGATTGTTTGTAACCGCTACCTGATAATGTTTCGTTAAGTCAGTGATGCTTAATGTTGGAACAATTCGGTCTCTCTAATGGAGCATCCAGTAGTGAATCATTTGAGAACTCTCCCATCTTTGAGAAATAGGATAAGCTGTAAACTGTCTGCATCAGCTGCAAGAGAACGATCCGTAATCTTGTGCAGTGTACGTACGCTCTGATCTTATGGATTTGATAATGCAGCCATGTTAGCTTTCTCCGAGTAACAAGGCTCCACAGAGCAGCCCAGAAGCAGCGGCATCCCTGTCGCCTTCACAAACCGCAGCCAGTGTAATATGTTACGTGCACCATAGAACAAGAGAATCTTGCAGGCCTGCAGGTTTGAGAATTTGCTCTGTAGTGTAGCCTGTGTCACCCAGTCTAGAACTAGAAAACGAGCACAACTGGTGCCCGTTCAGCAGGCGTCGATCCAGCGCTCGATCAATCGAGCAAGCATATAGCATATGCGTTCCATTAGGTAGGTGCTGAAACAACAACGAGACCAAACAAACTGCCGGACCGGATCGGTAGCCGACAAAGGCTAGTGACGAATTCTACAGCCTACGATGCTAGCAAGTCACAATCAATCCTGCCTAGTCAATGGATACTCATCCGACTGCCAAGCTAATACCTCCATTCAGAGAAGTTACGAGGCGAAATACTTGCTGCTAAATGACCGGCTATTCCTTTTCATTAGGAGAGAAAAAAAAAGGACAATAAGGGCCGAGATTGACTGCATTACTTGTTTCTTTCAGCCATGCCGAAACGCATCACGGCCTTCTTCTAACGGGATAGCTCTACCGCGACCAAAAAAGACCAGCTGACTCTGCGTCTTCATCCCCACTCTACTCTCTAAAGCTCGTCCTTCTTCTCAGCAGCAGAACCATCCTTGCTGTCCTCTGCCTTCTCGTCGGCGGAGACCTTGCTGTCCCGTGGTTTCTCGTCGGCGGAGTCTGCAACCTTTGTCTCCTCCTCGGCGCTGCTACCAGCTTTGCCATCGTCTGCATCATCCTCACCCTCCTGCCATACATAAGAAAATGCCGTTTTTTTTTTGTTTGTTAAGACGAGACCGGCATTATTTCCAACTAGAAACATTCAGAAGAAACGAATCGATCCGGAGCTCACATCTGCGTCGTCTTCGTCGTCGTCCGTAGTGTTTGCAGATTCCTAGCAGGGAGAAAAACATCGGCAAACTAGTTAGTACTGAATACGTTTCTTGTTTTTCATCGGAAATGATTCTGCATCGGCGAACTAGCGCTTCCTCTAACGAGGATGACGCGCCACAGAAAGTGGAGTTTGGCTGCATACCTCCTCGAGCCTCTTCTTCTCGGCCTCATCAAAGGCGGCCTTCTCAGCCTGCAAAAGAACCAGAACTTCAAATTCTGTGCAAGCAGACAACGAGACGAAACAAAATGGATCGGACAACCTACGTCTTTATGCTTGCCCCAGGTCTCTTCTGCAAACTTCTTGGCATACTCAGGGTCGTCGGTGATTAGGATGTTGTCAAACAAAGTTCCTGACTTGACCTAGTGGCAAGGAAGAAGCTAAGATCAATAGTGTTCCAACAAAAATTATAGAAATTAATAGTATTGCATCGAATTCAGTACTAACCTGCCACAGCTCAATGCCGATGTGCTTCAAACTGTCAAAGGCATAGATATAAGGATCATCCTTGTAATCTGTACACAACAAGAAAGGAATTCGCATGAGCTTTCATATTTCGCTGGATTAATAAAGCGGAAAAGAGAAATACACAGCAGGAATGATCTCGGGTGAATGTACCTGGGTTGTCGATCAATGGTGCCTTCCATTTGCCCTTGTAGCTGGGGTTCTTGATTTTCTGAATACACAAAAGGCTCATGTCAGAACCCGTAACGCACATTGCAGCTTGTCTAGAATAAATTAAACTACTACCTTTTGCTTCCATGGTCCCTTGTACTCGGGGTTTGGGATGGTTGGAGCTGTCCATTCGCCATCTTCCTCATCATCCCAGTCCTCGGGCTGCAACAGGTAAAGAACGTGAAATTGCACGTTGATTAAAACAATGTGAAATTACATACTGGTTGATGAATCTGATAACACAGGACAAAACTGTTTAAAAAGAATGGGCAAAAACAGGCACCTTCTTTGCATCGGGGTCAGTAATTTCCTTGGGAATATCATCGTAACCCTGCAAAGAACGATCTGAGTCAGACAAGAAACCACAGAGATAAAACATCCAGGACAAACAACAGTTCATAATTTAATGTAGAAACTTATATTGTGCTGTTAGACTAGTAAATGGTAATTTTACATTGCTGCTTTGTGAGCCACAACAGGTAATGCAGAGAGCATGGCACCCACTTTAATGCCAAAAGCTCAGTAAAGTGACACTGGTCAAAAATCTAAACTCATACTGACAGAGCATCCAACGGTGTGGCAATAAAAGGAAAAGCTACCTCTGGCTTCTTGTCCTCATGATCAGGAATGAATTCCTTGTCATCCCAGTCTTCTGGCTGCAACCATTAGCAAATTACATCGTTACCTCTGTGAAAAGAGCACAACCATGGCTATTCAGAACAGACCGTAAATAATATCTGAACATCACCTTCTTGGCTTCAGAATCCCTGATTTGCTTTGGAGGAAGAATGTCCCAGTCATCATAGATGCTACCAGATTGCTTCTCAGTGTTATCAATGAGAATGCTGTATGTGGCATCGGGACGGATGATCAAGGTGTACACATGCGTCAGCTGATCGGTCTCGCATGGTACCTCCTTCTTGATCAGATGGTTCTTGCCGTTCTTGGTAAGGATAGCGTGAACCTTCTTGGTGGCATACCCACAGATATCCGGTCCAAACATGATGCTGCAATCGAAAAAGCACAGGCAAGGACCGATTAACCAACCGATCAAATATGCTACATACAGCTCGAATACACAAAGACCACGGTGATAAATCATCATCACCTGTACGGGGTCTCGCCACCGAACTTCTTCTGGTCAACATCACCACCGAGCAACTTGACATAGCCGCCCCCGCAGTCGAGCTTCTGCTCGTGCTTCACCGAGAATTGCAGCACCAGGGTCTTGTCCTTGTTGCTGAACTCGGGGTACTGCGCCGAGATGGCGTAGAATCTGTAGTCCTCAGAGGTCTGGATGCCTGCACCCAAAAACCACAACAATTTAGCATATGCTGAACACAACAAACCGAAACCGGCAGCGTTGTGGTGGGTATGGTTCATTACCTTTGTCCTCGGCATCTCCGCTCCATTTGCCGGACGTGTGGTTCCACTCGCCGGCCGTGTTGTCGTCCTTCTTCCACTCGGACTTGACCCACCGATCCTCCCATCCATCTGTCGTCAGACAAAATTCCGAGCTGAGACTTCAGACACCCAAACAATTCTACTAGCGCATTCACCAATCGGAAAATACATAGGCGGGAAGACGAGTATACGTAACACCACATCATAATTCAGAAACAAACAAACAGATGACCACAAGACGGCAACGACGATGGGAGGAAAACAAGTCATAATAAATCCTAAACCCCAGCCTCGCGACCAAAACAACTCTGTACTTTTCCTCTCGAAAATCTCGGGGCATCTGAGAAACGAACGCGTACAAAGCACACGATCGCCACATAAACAGCCAGATGCATGTGTGCATACGAAGCAAATGCGGTGCGTTACACGGACGAAATGCGTAAGAAAAACAACGATTGAAACCTGCGGATCGCGAGACAAAAAACAGCAACGGCTACAAAAGAGCACTAGAATTCGATATTTTCTTGTATCATATGGACGATCACGCCGCTAGATTCCACGAACCAAAATCTCGCACCCGAAATCGACAGAGAACGACACCGCAGCCTCCAAAACACAGGACGAACACACGAACGCAGATTAACAGATCGAGCGCATGGCTCAACTAACAAACATGCAATTCAAACGCATTGGCCGACTGGATCTAGAGTACACGACGAAACAGGTTGGATCCGGCGCCTTACCGTCAAACTTCTCCTGGAGGAAGACCTCGCCGGCGACGGCGGACGCGAGCGCGATCACGGCCACGACGGCAGCCGCGGCTGAGGACGACCTTTTGAGGATCGCCATCACCGGCGACGGCGAGAGAACACACCCACCACTATACCTAGAAACTTCTAGAACCTTCCGGAGTAGTCGAACTCTGCTTTTTTTTTCCCTGACCCAAAAAACTCCTGAGTCCTGAATCCTGATGGATAGCGAGAGCGAAATGCACCGCGCTTATAAAGAGCGGAGCGGTGGGTACCGTCACCTCTAGTGTGGTTACCGCACGAGGAGATTGTGTTACTGACATCTCCGGCCAGGGGTGCTGACGATACTCGCGGTGCACACGTGGCCTAGCGTGGCTACCCAATAGTGCGCGGGGATACGGGAGGTTGGCCAATGGGAGCGTTACGCGTGGAAAAAGCGACGTGTTCCGGGGGGCAGATGCTACGTGGACGCCTGCCTTTGGAGTTACCGCTCCACGTACCAGTGTACCACTGTGAGTGACGGTCTCGCTGCAGGCGGGCCCCATCACGAGTTGGGCCCGCATGTCAGGAGGGACCCTGCATCAGTCTGTTCTCGTGTTGTCGGTCAGATAGTGTAAAAAGTGTTTCTGCAAATAGACAAATTTTCTGGAAATATATACTCGGCCAAGTTACAAAATAACCATCGGTCTCTCCAAAAGTGAGCGTAAGATAACAAACCTCCACAGTGAGAGCAAAAACGTTTACACCCTATCACTAGACTCCAGAACATCTCCATGCTTTGTCTGAGAAAACCACACAGAAATTCAATCGCAGGTTGCTGCTCCGTATTTTTCGATTGTTGCAGCCCCTTTTCAAGAAGCTGCAATTGTGTACCAAACCTGTAGGGGTAGGCCCGAATGATGCAGAAGCAATCAAGTAGATGCAATTTGCCCAGTGCATGAAGTCCTCAAGAAATGTTTCTTACCTTCGAAGGCACTTCATCTTGTAATAAAACAGACAGGTCCCAACCAATGAAGACTGCCTCTCTTGCTCTTGGATAATCCATCGGCGCTTTTTTCTGAGTTCCTCCTTATCATGTAGACAAACTATACTGGTTATCTTTTTATTTTGCTTCATAGACATTCCATTATTTGCAGCTTATATTTGTTTCCAAAAAAAGAGCATCTAAATATCTAAAGCCTTGTTTTTTTAGACTGTGACTGATAATTTTTGTATACACGTCTCGAGGTAGTGGTGAGAGGTGAAGACACGAACAAGGACGTTGTACATGGCTTTATGCTTAGAAAGCCGTTTAGAAAAAATGGCTTTAAGAAGCTGTTTGGAAAACCGCTCCATTTGATTCAACTTCCGGAGAAGCCTAACCCCAAAGCAACAAAAAAAAAGCCAAAAAGATCAGGGCCTAAAACAACCAAACATCTCATACAGGTACAGGATGATTTTGGATAAACACTAATGAACTCCTGAGTAAATCTTCAGGTTTTAGAGAACAAAAGAAACCAGTTTGCAACATCATGGAAAGTGAAGTTCTGCATGGATGCCAAGTACGATCGTTTCTTCATTGTGTTACAGAAAAATCCCCTCAACAGGAAATAGCAAAGTGCAGACGCTTCACATGGATTATGGATTGAAGGAAATCATTTGCAACATGTCTCCGAACTAACGAAGCAAGAACCGAACTGCAGCTACAGCATCACCTTTGTGCTCTCTCAGTGTCCTCTCTGCAATCTTCTTGTCCAACTGTATATTCAGAGATATTTTAGAAAGGGCTTTTAGAATGTCTGAAAATTATCTGTGAATGATGATTTAAAATGCCCACCTCAAGCTCGTTAGCAATAATTTCAACATCAGTAGGGTTGATCTTGACAGCAGCTAATTCTTTCTCCCTGGTGAAAGAGGAAAAACATGCAAGTATGTAATAACAATCATATGACCTGTAAATTATATTTTTCAGGAAAACAGGGTCAATCCATTTATCGCGCAAAAGGTTGTAATACTTTCCTAGTCCATTATCCTCATTTCGCATAGGAGTTCATATGGCTAATATAATAATATCATACCAGAAACACAAAATATCCCCCAGACTGCAATAAAAATCAAAGTAGAGCATGGCATAGTGCAAACTCAAGCGCACATTCAAAAACTTTAACTGCTGTTATCAACTTGGTAGGGTTGTTTCTTCCTGTTGATTTTTTCCTTAGGCTTGTTCTTCCATCAGGTCAAAAAGCTATGACAAAATATTGAGATATAAAAAACTGTTGCTGACTGGTTCTTTCGACGAGCTCTCTAAGTGAAGCTGAAAATTCTAGCAGACGAAGCTGTTATTCAAATTAAGCTTCACATTCAACAATCCATGTGCAGTTTCTAGCCACTTAGGTTCTCTGACAGAGCATTTTCCATTCAGTAATGTAGTAGTGTAGTACAACAAGTGAAAAAAAAGTGCAAGCACCATACAACCTACCATGAGGTATTGCACATTTCTTGGTGTCAGTGTTCTAATACCGATCTTACATATGAATATTTGGTTTGGGGATCTCTCGAGCACCTGACTACACAAAGAAAGACTCAAGAATTTTATATAGGTTCATGCCTTCTTCGAAGAGAATAATAACCCTACTCCTGTGTAGTTATGTTGAGTGTACTGATTACAATCAAGAGAAAGACTAGTGCTTGATGTCTTGCACTTCTTGATCTTCTATCGCATGTGTTGCCTTTTTCTCTTTCTCCCTGACTTTAGCCTTTATATAGCGTACGAAGAGGTGATGGTTGCTCCATGCCAAAAGACGTCTCAACGTATCAAACGATAAACTGTTTGATGATGGTTATTGTCAGTGACGTGATACATCCTCACCGCCAGGCGGTTATCGCTAAAGGTAGGAAGAAGTTACGAGCGGTTATTCTAGAGAACAACTGCATACGGTAACTATCTTGTCAGACAGATCCGCAATGTAGCAAGTTGTCGTAGACAAACTGGTCGAAGTCAAGCTAGTTCATGACCACAGTGTGATCATAGAATAGCTTATGACTATGTCATGTTCGTAGAAAGACTTACAATCATGAAGCAGTCGTGGAAAAACTCTCAACCATAGAGTGGTCATGGAAAGTCTCACAACCATGGAGCGGTCGTGGAAAGACCCACGACCATATGGTTAGATCTCTCCCTTATGAATAAAGGGTATACTTAAGGAGCAGAATGACACAATAATACTATTTATAAATGAAAAATAAATTGATGATTATTATATCCTCGTCACTTGGAAACATAAAAATAGCCATTAATATATATTTTTTACACTAACCTCAGTCTCATGGCATTCCAATCAGCCTCCTTAGATGAAGCAAGAGCTGCCATGGCCTGTAAAAGAAAGAAAGACATATCAACTACAATGAATTAGAAAGACATATCAACTATAATGAATTACTTTTAAAGAAGACTCAATTAAACATACACTGATACCCATATCTCTATGATTCTACATCTTACTTCTAATTTCTTGGTATCTATGATTTTAACATTGAGTTTCTATAGAAGGACTTCACTTAACTGTGCACGAGCCTAGAAGGTTTCTCTTTCAAACACGTCTATGTAATCCCTTCATGATCATAAGTTCATAGCGCATATAGGTAGATGGGACTGGAAGGCGAAACATAAGGCTGTCTAAGCAGAACTTTTTGTAGGCCATCTTGATTGCTTATTCGATAATTTTTCAAAGTTACATAAAAAATGGAGGGTTGCTGGGAAACTGAATTTCAAAACTACAAGTTATTTGTATCAGACAAAACTAATGGGAATACCACAAAACTTAACTGGCATGGAGCTCTAATTTATTCTGTGAAATATACTCCCATCTAAACATATGTTATCGTCCTCAAGAATTTAAAACGAGAAGGTTTGCATACGCAGACACGCAAACAGAACATACTCATTAATCTCCTTGTGTAATCGGCCTTGGGAAATGGATATATAAATTATGGGGGCTGCTTTCATACGTAGCTAATGTAAAGTCTGCAGTTGGGCGTCCTATAGGCTACAGTGTGACGTCTTAGGATGATGATAATGGGTTCAGGGGTACAATAGCAATAACATAGGGATTAAGACCAGGGATTTTGTATTTAACAACATGCTGTGTTGTTTTTACTCAATAAAGGGAAACATACGGGCTGTTTACTGGATTTGACGGATCAGGATTCAGGTGACAATTGAAATGCTATGACAAGAAAAAAAAAACAAAGGGAGTAACATCCCTCTAGGCACAGCTACGCTCAACAAAGTAGGGAAATGGCACAAAATCGAGCCCTATCAGCGTGATGCTACCGCTACTACTACTGGCGCATCATCATATCCACCAAATGTCCAAATCTTCCAGCTCGTCACCCCATTGCTTACTAATGAACGAATTGGTGAGCAATCTGTACCTATTCCTCACTAATGATGCGACGAAGAGGGAGAATCCACAAGGGCACGGGGTTGGAGTTGAACAGGACGTACGGATTGGACGCGGGAGGAGTCGAGCTGGCGATCCTCGACGTGGTCGGTGAGCTTGTCCAACGCCTTGCTCTGCTGCTGCAGGTCCTTGGAGTCCACCGCCGCCTCCCCCGCGGCAGCAGCGCCCCCCGCCGCCGCAGCCGCCGTCTCGTCGCCCGCCGCACTCATGGCTTTTTCTCTACCCTCCGTGATGTCTAAACCCTAGCTAAAATTTCCCTTCTCCAATCCGATTGTGTGCGCGCAACTCAGAGCTGGGAGCCTGGGAGAAACCGGCCCGTGCGGTTGTTATGCGCCGATGCGGCCTTCAGATTCGTGCGAACGCCAGGGCTGGGCGGCTGGAAATTGGTATGCGAGTTCGTGATCTGAACCGTTCAATCATGTGGGCTAATTTTTTTTGTCGCTTGCATCAGCCAGAGGATGCTTTGTAACGCAATGCGGCAATAGTGCTATGCGTTAATCCATTGGCTAAACAAAATTCAGTACTGGTTTTTTAATGCTATAATGCTTATGCATTTCAAATCGTTGAATAAAATTAACAAAAAAAACTACAAAGCAGTATATCATCTAGCAAGAGCTTCGAGAAAGAACAAGAATATGCGCTCTCTCTGTACCTACGATGAAGAAGAAGAACAGAGAGACGCGGTGAGGTCCGGCGAGGAGAGCGGTGCTGCTGTCGCTTCCAGACATGTTCACTGCCCCCCGTTGTAGAGGGAGATGGGGACGGATGTGGCCTGTGCGGTGAACGGCGTCGGAGGGTTGGACGACGAGGCGAGGTCAAGAAAATGTTAGGTTGGACAGCGTATCCATGGAGAAATGGGATCCAGCGGTGCGGTGAGGTGGCAAGCTCGCCACCCGCTGTGGGCGTAGGGGCGACGGATAAGACACGTAGAGCTGTCGCCTGCGCCAGGGAAGAGAGAGGGAGGAGGGCGGAGCGGTAGAGGTAGAGAGGAGAGAGCCTATGGTACATCGTTGGCTAGTAGTTCTATAAAATTAATACTTAAGATCGACTCTTGAAATCACTTAATATTATACCAAGCAGTTGCAGTTAGTTTGTGTAATATGGTAATATTTGATTTGGACTTTGGAGCATTATCATTGTAGTGAGATTGTTGTGTGTTTTTCTAGTGCACGACACTGTTGGTTCTTCATATTTTTTCGGAACCATTATACTCCCGTTACTTTTTTATTTTACTGCATATTTTTTCGATTACCAAATTATCAACCGTTGATTTTGTAATTAAGGGGTGAGGTCACAAGTCGTCATAGCATACATAAAGTCGCAAGGGAGCTGCTATGGTAGATGGTTTGTTCAAGGCTACTAACAAAAAAAGATACAATCATCTTAAAAAGAAGAAAGAAAAAAAAGAAGATACAATGACAGTGACATTGATATAGTCCTATATTACATCGGGAAGCGCCCTCGGTAGATTTTGCGTAACCACGTGGATCCTCGGTTCTTGCAGAAAACCTCTGCCATGTTATTTTTTGTGAAAACCCCATCTACTTCTCTGAAATTACGTACAATCCTCTGCATTTTCATGGAGACTCTCCTTTTTGCTGGATAGCACCCCGTGATTTTTTTGAAATTATGTATGGGTCATTAGTTTTATGTGGAAACACCCTTTATTTTCTCCGGAAATATGTATGGATCCTCGCTTTTTCAAAGAATCACCTCTCATAAATTTTTGTCTCTTTTATTTTGATCTATATGATAGCTAACGCGATGTGATACCGTGCTTATGCTGCTAGTTGTTGTTGCAAGTGGTCTTCAGATTGCTAGCAAGTAGTGCACAAGGCTCGTGGGTCTCACAGTACACACAAAAAGTTATACCTTTTAAAAGGCGGAAAATAACATGAAATGCCCCCAGAGAAGATGGCGAAAAGATAAACACAACTTGTCTCGCCCCTTTTCATTTTCAAACAAATCACACACGCCCATTTTATTTGTGCGCAAATGTGACTGTCCATTCAAACCAAACATAAAAACATCTCAGAGAGCAGAGCTATATAAACCTTTTTTCCTCCGTTGAATTGAATTTCCAGGCAACCGAATTCAAGTGTACATACAGACGTGCTCTCGTGGAATCAAAGTCACTTTTCGCACTGTTCGTACTGTATTTATAAAAATAGTAGTTGCTTGTCACCTGGTGGCTGGACGGCAGGCAACTTGTCGCCTAGGGAGCAAGCGGCAGGCTTGCCGCCCAGCCACCAGGCGGCAGGTAATTAGGCCGATTAATTAGTTGACCTAATTACATGCCTAATTTTTTCTGTAGTGTTTGTTTGAATTTTTAAATATATCAAATGAGCTAAAACAATTACGAAAATTTATGTACAGCCTCTTGACACAACGTTACATGTAGTGTAATTTTTATGAAAATTTATCCATGGCGAATGTTGCTCAAAAATTCATAAAATTTCAATATTTTTACGAGTCTTTACATATAACAAACGAGCTCCAAAAATTATGAAATTTTATGTGAAATCTCTCGATGCAGTAATAATTATTATGTAATTTTTTAAGAATTTTATGCGGTTTGAATTAGTCATGTTTGTCAATATAATTGTCATACCGTTATTTTTATAAATACGGTATAAAATAGTAACAAAAATGGACATTGGTTCTGCTCCTGTGAGCGCGTAGCCACATACGTACAACGGTGCAGATACAATACGCTGACCGTATCATTATCACACGGGTGGAGCCCACTTTAATTAATAGCCAAAAAAAGAAAGAAAAACGACGGCCGTCCAATTCCCTTTGCTGCCGTCCAGCGAGCAGAAGAGCGCAGGCGCGCACCGCACCGCGTCGCGTCGCACCAAACCCGACACCCACCCTCTCTCAGAAGGGAGTCTCTTCCCCTCTCCCCCTTTTTCTATTTTTTTTCCCTCTCGCGCGCCGCCGATTGCGACCTCCGACGCCGTCGCCACCGAACCAAAACACATTTCCGCCGCCTCCTCTCCCTCCGCTCTCCCGCGCCGCCTCGGGGACGCCCCGGTCGGCGATGTGGCTGGGCTATGCTGGGCCCGCTCCTCAGGTTCCTTTCTACGTGCGGCGGGGTCTGGCCCACCTCGCCGGCGCCCGCGCCTGCCGACGCCGAGGCCGCCGCTGAGGGCCGCGACGGCCTCCTCTGGTGGCGCGACCTCGCGCGCTGCCACGCCGGCGACCTCTCCTCCGCCGTCGTCCAGGCCAACCAGGTCCTCGAGGACCAGTGCCGCCTCGAGTCCGCCCCGCCCCTGGGCACCGTCCTCGGCATCTTCGACGGCCACGCCGGCCCCGACGCCGCCCGCTTCGCCTGCGACCACTTCTTCCCCAACCTCCGAGGTGAGTGAGCCCCCCGAACGCAACTGCATTCGCTATCAAGCCGCGGGAACGTACGGATGATGTGGATGTGACGCGAGTTAGGTTTGACCTGTGTGCTGCAGAGGCCGCGTCCGGCCCGCAGGGCGTGACGGCCGACGCCATCAGGGAGGCCTTCCTGGCCACGGAGGAAGGCTTCATCGCGCTCGTGTCGCGCCTCTGGGAGACCCAGCCGGACATTGCCACCGTCGGGACGTGCTGCCTCGTCGGCGTCGTGCACCAGAGGACGCTCTTCGTGGCCAACCTCGGGGACTCCCGGGCTGTTCTCGGGAAGAAGGTCGGCCGCACCGGGCAGATTGCCGCGGAGCAGTTGTCCAATGAACACAACGCCAATGACGAGGCTGTCAGGCAGGAGCTCATGGCTCAGCACCTGGATGATCCGCAGATTGTTGTGCTTAAGCATGGGGTCTGGAGAGTAAAGGGCATCATACAGGTCGGTTTTATCTCGATATTTGTTTCTGTGCCGCAGTATTTGAACCCGATATGTTCAGTGCTTACATAGCAGGTGATGCAGGTGTCGAGATCAATAGGGGATGCATACTTGAAACACACACAGTATAACACGGAACGGATCAAACCAAAGTTCAGGCTTTCTGAACCATTCAGCAGGCCTATATTAAGTGCCAACCCGTCTATCATCTCGCGCAGTCTTCAACCAAGTGACTGTTTCATCATATTTGCCTCAGATGGTTTGTGGGAACATCTGAGTAATCAGGAAGCCGTTGAGATTGTTCACAACCATCAACGTGCTGTAAGATTCTGAGTATCTCTTTCCCTTCATTCAGTTTTTTTATGAACACTTCATGTTTTTCTGGCTATCTGCGTTGCCTAAGTCCTAAGATGTCCTTAAATGAACCAATTTGCAAAATGTTTACGGCCAGACAGAACATTTGCCATCACACACACACACACACACACACACACACATACATATATACATGCATATGTATGTATGTACCTACATACGAACGTACATACATACATACATAGACACACACACATGCCCTCAACCACGCTATGCAACTCTTTTCACATTGTAACAGTTCTAATGTATTGCAAGTTTTGGATCACATTAAAAAATAGGAGTACCTGGGAGGCTGGGATTGGAATTATTGTTAAACTCTTTCCTAACCTATTTATTCTACCGGTCAGAGTAAATGTGGCTGAGGTGTAGATTTATCTGTTAATGTAAATTATTTGGAAAATAATAAACTGACAGGTTTTTGATTTCCAACTATCATAGCATTGCCACTTAAAAGCAAATGAGAATGTGATTTCGCCGTATTAAAAATCCAGATGATACTCTGATTTTTTGTTGGCACCAGCATGAATAGTTTATATGTCCAGGGTTGTCAATACGAGACTACTACTAAATAATTAATTCGCGTTGGTGATGAAAATGTGTGGGATGCAAGTATTTACTGGTGTGCAACCTAAGTCCACAGTTCCACACCTGGTATTTGGATCCTCACAGGGTAAAAA
Organism: Bonia amplexicaulis; assembly: GCA_036346245.1. Taxonomy (NCBI): domain Eukaryota; kingdom Viridiplantae; phylum Streptophyta; class Magnoliopsida; order Poales; family Poaceae; genus Bonia; species Bonia amplexicaulis. The sequence continues at coordinate 16,407 of JAYGGG010000217.1, forward strand.
GTTGGAAAAGTTTCCAAGTCACATGTTCTTCCCTTGAATGCTTTGCAGTTAGGATCATCCTATTACTGTAGGAGTTTGAGGCATGCCCAGTGTGATCTTTTCAACTCATTTAGATAATGCGGTATCACTTCATTAGCTATGCGCAAAACTTAGCTGTGCCAATAGCTCATTGCTCTCATGTAATAATGGCAGGAGCATCCAGGTCATGATAATTATCGTCTGACGGTGCAAACTGTGTACTGGACTATTGTAGGTCCACACCAATAATAAAATATTACTGCTTGCATGGAAGGAACACTGGTTTTGTGCTATTCTTTAAGTACTGTGGATTTATAACTTGCTGCATTACCATGACTGAGGTCTATTTAGTCACTTGTGTTCTTAGCTGTGGAGACACACACACGCACGCACATGCGCGTGCACGCAGATGCATATACGTATATGCGCTGGCTCTTTATGACTCACATGCTTGCATTTGCTACTATGGCTAGACTTATTATTACTGCACATATATGCTGTGGGTAAAGCTACTAAATAAAACAATTGGATACTGTTGACAATTTGACGTGCTAGTTTTACCGAACTAGTTGTAATGTGCACCAAAAATCTGGTCTGCTTGTCATAGCTGCAAGGGTGGTCTTGGTTTTCTTGGTCATTGGGTAAAGCGTTAATTAAAATCTGTTTGGATATATGGCAAATTGCCTTTTATTATGACTGGCATTTTTTTAATTCAGGGAAGTGCAAGAAAGCTCATAAAAGCAGCTCTACATGAAGCAGCGCGGAAACGTGAGATGCGTTACTCAGACCTTATGAAAATTGACAAGAAGGTTCGCAGGCATTTCCATGACGATATTACTGTCATCGTCTTATTTATAAATTATGACCTATTAGTGAAAGGCCATGCACAAGGGCAGCCCCTTTCCATCAGATGTGCCTTGGATCATTGATGATGAGGTAGTTCATCCATGTATGGTCAGTTTCTGTCAGCAGCAATCGCCAATCAGATGCTTCCATCAGTCCTGCAGCAGTTTAATTTTCCTCCCTCCCTCCTCTGCTTTGCTTTTGCACATAAAATTGACTGCCTGCTAAATTGTCAGTTTTTCCCTCTTAATGATGTCGGATAAATGTGGATATTCTTCAGGCTTGGAAATTTGCCTAGAGCTTATGGGGGAACGGTATTAAGGATGCTGTAACCTTTAATTGATTCATTCTCTCGCTTACATAAGCTAGTTTCTTTTGGCTCTAAAGATTATCATCAGCTTGTTTATCCACATCACAGTTTCTAGCTTATCTATCCGGGAGGAGATTTTAGTACTTCATTATCATTTGCAAAGAATGATTCAGGGTTCCAATATCCATGCCCCTGGTCTGGTGTATGCTGATCTGTCTGCACTTTGTTGCACTTCAGTGGAGACGCGGTGCGGAGCAGGGGCGCGCGCAGGAGACACGGCGTCAACAAGGAAGCCGGAGCCGGTGCGGGTGGCCACGCGAGCGGTGGCTGCGGGATCCGGTGGCGGCGGAAACGAAGAGGCGCAGGGGCGCGGACGTGCAGGCAATCCAGAGGCCCGACGGCCGAATCCAAGGCGGTGGCGGGCGGGCGGCGGCGCGAGAAGAGGCCGGGGAGGGCTGGATCCGGTACAGCTCAGGCGGTCGAGGCGGCGTCGGCGCCCTGGGCGACGGTGGTGCGGCGGGAAGACGACGACGGTCGAAGAGGAGGCGGAGAGGGCCAGATCCAGCCTGAAGACAGCAGGATCCACGCCGAATGGAGCGGCATTGGTGCAGAGATCGGCGCGGCCACATGATCTGAGTTGGGGGACGAGGTGATGGCGGGAGGCAGTGGATCCGGCCGAGGCGAGTCGTCGGCGGGTGGTGGCGGCGAGGATCCGAGACGGGCTGGTGCAGCTCCTGGCGACGGCGGTCGAAGCTGAGGCCACAGCGGCCAGATTTCCGCCTGGGATCCGGGCGTAGGCGGCCTTGTGGCGGCGGAGACGATCGGATCCAGCCCGAAGGTGGCTGGATCCGCGCAGGGAGTCCGGATCCGACGACGGGGAACCTAGATCCGGCGAGGGGAGCCATGAATCCGGTGCGATGAGGCCGGATCTAGGCTGGGGTGACCAGATCCGGCGCGATTGCCTGGCGGCATCGTCGGTTCGGCCGGACGATGGTATGGACGATGACGCGTGTGTGAGCGTGTCTGGGCGTCGGCGTCGGCGCGCGGACAGGAGACGGCGAGAAGCGGAAGGAGGTGGCCGCCCCGGGAGTGGAGCACACTCCTCTCAGGGGCGGTGACTGGCGGCCGACGGTGACCGACGGCGGCGGTGGAGGAGTTAGGTTGAGAACCTAGGTTCTGATACCATGTAAAAGTTTGAAGCTCAAATCTATTGCAATAACCCATAAGAGTTTAGATAGTACAATGGACACAAATACTAGAAACTAGAAAAATACCTAAATACTCTTAACAAAATCAAGGATCGACCGGGCAATAATCAACCAGAACGATCAGAATACGAGGGAGAGCATGGTGTGGTTATCTCGGCGCCGTGCTAGCGTGCGGTAGGCGTTTCGTGCTACATACATACAGCTATCGTTTTAAATGATCCCAGCCAACATCATACATGTAGTGTGACCAAGCATTTTTTTTTTAGATCATAGTGTGACCAAGCTAGTATCCATTCATGTGCGTAAGTGCGTTGTTGTCTTAGGCACTGTTCACAGAGAGAGCCCATTGGAACGGAAACCATCCACTTTCCAATGTCAGAATCAATCGAGCTCTCTCTCTTTCTCCTCTTTGGTCCAACAGGCGCACGTGTTATTAGCTCTGTACGGCCGGAGAAGGAACCAACGTGGACACCGTACTGATTCACTGGGCTTTCAGTTTGTCGATAGTTTATGATCTTTTTTATTATAACTTGTTTATTTTTATTATAATTGAGATGTTTTATTTAACGTAATTAAATATAAAAATTTAAAAATAAAAATAGGTTAGCTCATCACGGACAATACGAAGGAATATGAAAAAAAAGAAAAGATAAAAAAAAAGCCAAAAAGACAAAATTAAGAATATTGAATTAAAAGCAGAAGCCAGAAGCTATCGTTGAAACGAGCGGGGTTTATCATCTTCTACTCCAAACGGTTTCAACTTTTAGCTTTTTTTGGCTTTTGATTTATTTAAGTTAGAAGCCACTTGAAACGTATCGTCTTCTAATTTTAGTTTATTTTGGTTTTCTTTTTTCCTTATTCCTTTGTATTATCCGTGACGATATAACGTTTTTTTAAATTTTTTCTTATTTTTTCTCAGAAAAAGATAACAATCGCTAAAATACAATTTTAACTAAAAATTAAAAGATACAGCTATAAACTTAAACCACAATATAGTCGGAGCACCACCTAACTCCCAACTCTTCTTTGCTTATTAAAACAAAATTAAATCTGGCGTTGGACACCCACTGGGCGTGGTACATTTGCCGCCGTTTGCAATGCCGAAATTTCGTAGGAATCCCGTGGGAATTATATATACTGATTCCTGTTCCGATATGTTTCAAATACGCGCAGTGGGAAAAAGGTATGCCGTCTGGTCGATAATCTCAACTCCTGTAGCATCCTGGTGCTGTATATTGTACTACCATCTACATGCATGGGTTGTAACTGTGATGCGCAACATGCATATTGCATTGTTCGCTTCCATGCTGCGAGTCATATATTTGCTAGTAATTAAGCTCGTTCGTTCTGCCTTTTTGGATGCTTTGCAATGAATGCAACAGTTGGAGGAGGTTGGAAATATATACACGGTGAGTTTTTTGGTTGCAGTTAATAGTTTTTTGTTCTAGTATGAGTGTTTATGCAAATGAACGTACCGAATACGATAAATCGTTTCAAAACAACGATAGAAAAACCGTTCCGTTTAATTGTTCGGAGAAACTATAAATCATAAGCTGAAAAAAAAAACTAGAATTGATTGGTGCCCTAAAATATACAAGCTTCAACTCATGTTCTTAGCATTTACACATGCATAACGGTACATATACATAGCTAGCCATCCACATGCAGATAAGAGGTGCGTATTAATCATCCTAACATGTGTATGCATGTGAAGTGGTGCGACTACGAACCACGTCGACCTAATTCATCTTGATACGAAATTTTCTTATGAAAGGATGGATCCTAGTTCCTACCTGTGTCGATCGTGGCCATGCAGTTGCAATCCGTCGGTGGTGCCGCACACAGGTTATTACTGTTGTGAAACCTGAGTCTGGGTCAGCAGCTTAGGACCATAGTAGAGATCTTATTGTAGTCTATAAATAGAAAGCAATAACCAACATTTTGTACTCATGCAATTGAAAGCAATAAAGAAGACCATGAGTTCTCCATATCTCTCTCGTGTGTTCAATCTATTATTATGTTTCTGTGATTGATTCGATTTGTTCTAAACAGAGAAATCGATCGGACTGGTCGCCAGTGACGGTTTCTCAACACGTTATCAGCACGACTTTGCTCCGGTGAATCAAAGGTAATCATCGACAACCACCAACTCAAATTTTTAAGCAGTAGAGATTGTAATAAGACAATTAATTCCATATCACAAACAAGCATAACATAAGCAAAGCTTAGAGTTCCGTGCCCAAAAGGCTCAAAACCACTAGCCCAATATTATACTAAACATAACGGGAGCCACATATGACATGCGTGAGAATTTCACACTAACAAGAGAACTTCATTATCTTCTTCTAGCAAAAAGGGGACCGACCACTCCCACGCAAACTTTTAACATTTCCAAAGTATACGCTAATCAGGAATGTAAATGCAATACTTTACTCAAACTCCATCCTATTGTGCACCAGAGTGTGTTAAGTTTAATTTAATTATTAGACCTAAGTCAAGTTTTAGTAATTTATCAACTTGGATCAAATTTTATTCAAATAGTTAGGTTAAGTTGTAAAAAAAAATTTCATTATGAACTTAACGCCATTCTGATACCAATTGTAGCATCTCGGGCTCTGAGGAAGGCCGGGGTGTTACAATATACCACACTTCTATGTGTACATGTATATAGTGGCAGATATATACTAGTAAATAATACCTGATAAAAGAAACGTCGGTGCAAACAACTAAACACAAAATAGCGCTACAATAAATGTATGTTCATTGGTTGATCAGCTCGGGCCAAAAAGATTTAGGTCAAAAAACAAATATAAATTTGTAAAGCAAATCATTGTGATGTAGTTTTCCAAACAGCTACGTACACTGTTGATGAAAATTAGTGTAATCAAAGGAGACAGTTTTTTTAATATATCTGCCGTGTTTGGCACGCAGATCGAACGCCAACAGTATGCATTATGAGTATAGTTTGGAACTATTAGTACATACTATATAGTTTGGAACTTTGGATAGCTTCTCTTTCTAGGTTCTCTATATGTAATAATTGTGACAGAAAATATATAGTTAACAAACTGTGTGTGTATGGGATATATATTATTTACAAAGTGATGATCAGCTAGTCAATTCAGCAAATATTAGTATTGCATAATACTTTGAAACAGTAGATATATATTAGTTATCGGTGGCCGTCACCAATTTACGCTCCAATTAATCATTAGTTGGGTTCCTAGCTACCACGAATTTAAGTTCCAATTAATCATTTCACCTGTTCATCATCAACACAGTATTAATCGCTTGGAATCCTGAACAAATCCCTCAGATGGCCGGCAGGCTATCGTCGAACAATCACCTATCCATCATTAAATGAGTCTTGTCTTAGAGATCGATATCTTACCTAGAAGCTACTGTAGCATGCATATATATACTGAAATTTTAACAGTGCATGCGTGCGTGCGTGCCAGTTCCAAATATCCATGCGCGATATTTCCCTTGATGATCGAAGCCACCAGATGCTAACTCTCCTGTGTATATAAACTCATGCATGGTGCTTCTCTTGCTTCTGCATGTGTATATGAGTCTGTTCTTTTTGGCTGCGGCTGATGGTTTTTGGCTGCGGCTGATAAATAGTAACGGCTGATGAATAGTTTGGGTTCTTATAGAGATAGGAGTGTGGGATGGCGGGGGGGAGGGGCGCAGCGGTCGCGGGCACTGCAGGGGACGGAGGGGTTCACGATCCACGGATCTGTGCATGAGGGGGTTGGGGCAGCGGCGGAGCGAGTCTCTCCTGTGGCAAGACAGAGGTCGGGAGGCGGCGGGCAAGGGAGCTGCAGCGTCCCTTGGCGGACGCTCTAATCGTGGAGGGAGACACGGTGGGAGAAAAATGTGTCTCGAGAGGGACGGCACGCCCAGCGGCTTTTTGGACAACGCACAGAAGCTGTCCTGTTCGGCGCGGTTGCTGGCTTTTCTGCCCAAAAGCTGAGGCCAGAAGTCGCCGGCTTCAGCCCTGCCGAACAGGCTCTATATCTGCCTGTTACACTAGCTACCTCCGGTCTATAGCTGTTTTAATATCTGCTGCCACAGTCATGTCCAAGGCCTTCACCAAGTCCCTCCTCTTGTACAACAAGATCCTCGTTAGGAGCCTCAAACCCCTCATCATCCATGCGCAACCGCCGCCGTCGGCCACCGAGAGGAAGCCACACAGGCGCGCGACGACGACGACGGTGACGCCCTGCACGGCGGCGAGGGGCGGTGGCGGCGCCGTCGCCGTGTGCAAGGTGGAGGGCGGCCTGCTGATGTCGTCCTCCACCTTCCCTTGTTTCATGCTCGTGGCCCTGGAGGCCGGAGGGCTCCTCCGAGGCCTCCTCCTCCTGCTGATATACCCTGTCCTTCGCCTGCTCAGCCATGACTTGGCCCTCAAGGTCATGGTCATGGTGAGCTTCCTCGGGCTCAGGAAGGACAAGTTTCGGCTGGGCAGGCCGGTGATGCCCAAGCTTTTCTTGGAGGACGTGAGCGCCGAGGTGTTCGAGGCGGCGGTGGCGCCGCGCCGGCGCTGGCGGTGCGTGTGCGTGAGCGCCATGCCGAGGGCGATGGTGGAGCCGTTCTTGAAGGAGTACCTCGACGTCGACGCCGTCGTCGCGCCGGAGCTGAGGGAGTTCAGGGGGTACTACCTGGGTCTCATGGAGGATGAAGGCGAGGTGCTGCAGAAGTTGGACATGGAGAAGGTGATCGGAGTGAGCGGTGGCAGTGATGGTGTCGTCTTCGGCATTGGTGGACTTGGACGCTCGTTTCATCAGCTCTTCCAAAAGTATTGCAAGGTTAGTAGTCATTAGTTTACTCGATCTGCATGGGTCCATGCGTGCGTGCATGCATGCATGTTTTCTAGGCTGGTGAAGGCTAGAGATTACTATTTGATTTAAATTTGCATGCAATGCAAAGTAGTACAAGATTTTTTTAGTTGGGACTTGGAAGTGGCTATTGCAAAGGCGATTGAAATTTTTTTATCTCTCAGTCACTTGAAGTTGCACTCTCAATCAACTAAAATTGCAGTTGATTTTTTTGAAGGGGGCTGCAACTTTAGTTGATTGCTGAATCACCTGAAGTTGCAGCTGTTTTTTAGGGGGCTGCAATTTTAGTTGATTGAGAGTGCAACTTCAAGTGACTGAGAGATAAAAAAATTTCAGTCGTATTTGCAATAGCAAAACCGTTTTAGTTTGGGTTTATTATTTGATTTGCATGCATGCTAGGTTTCTGCCAAGTTTAATTTGTCAAAGAGCTGGCAAGTATGCAACTTCACGCATGTCCATAACATCCATCACTTTCGTTTTTGTGTGAAGATGATTCAGATAGGATGTAGCTGTAGTTCTGTTTTTTCTTTCAAGAAAAGACATGCCAAACTTCAAGAGTGAGAATATATACTGGTGCATGGAAATATAGGATCCTCATAAACGATAAGAAGTTTCTGGTACCCAGGTGACTTGTACGTAAGTCGATCAGCTGTTTATTCAATTAGAAATTGATACGAGAAAAGCACACTATCTTACAATCTTTTTGAATGGTGAAGTTATATTATTGACTAAAAATGATTAACATTACAGATTACTGTTTTTTTGTTTGTGAGCACTTAATTTTTTTATCAATTAGATGTTACTTTGTTTGTGTTTTATGGTTTTGACTTTATGATTTTTTCTATGTCAATAATATGATAAGAGAGTCATTCAAAATAGAGACGTCATTCAATACTAAGTTACATGTAAATATGCATGTATATATCATATATGCATGCTTTGATTAATTTCTTTCACTGTCGACAGCTGCTCTGATAAAACTGATTAAACATATGCATGTTCTGAAGAGTTGTGAAGAGATATATGCATGCTTATATGATTTGAAGGGTAGCGATAAATTAATCTACCACGTCATGCACGTCTACAAATATGCTTCATATATATATGGAGTATCACGCACCAATTTATTGGTTGATCTTTGGTACACGTCCATATGGATCGACCACGACGTATTCATGGATCGTACGTGTGCATCTCGTAATCGGAAACATGCACGTGCGACTTAACATTGTGATCGATACGTCGGTGGTGATAATGATACGTACATATAAATATAGAAAATTATATTTTAGCAAAAAATTATAAAGGTTACAATATTATTAATGGATTTTCGATTATGCGTACGTACGTTTTGTAAATCTTTACTCCACTAACGTACAATCAAAAATTTTAATAGTCAAACTAAACGGCGTATAAGAAACTATATATATGGAAACTGATGGTTCAATTTTACGACTTTCCAATACTTTTTTGACACAAAATATGGTACTTTTCCAATTTTTTTCGTTTACAATCTCTAATGGCGACCACCAATATATATATGCATGCATGGATGGTTGCAGGAGGTGTACGTGCCAATCGAGTTGGCGCGTCGGCGATGGGGTCCCCTCCATCCCCGACGCTACCCGAAGCCCCTCATCTTCCACGACGGCCGCACCGCCTTCCGGCCGACGCCGGCCGCGACGCTCGCCATGTTCATGTGGCTGCCTCTGGGTGTGCTTCTCGCCATCCTCCGCACCGCCGTCTTCCTCCTCCTCCCATTCTCCCTCTCCGTCCCGCTCCTCGCCGCCCTAGGCATGCACAACCGCTTCATCGCCTCCTCCTCGTCGTCGTCTCCGTCGGCGGTTAACCTCTTCGCCTGCAACCACCGGTCCCTGCTCGACCCGCTCTACGTCTCCGCCGCGGCCGGCCGGGCCGACCTCGCCGCCGCCACGTACAGCATCAGCCGCCTCTCGGAGCTGCTCGCGCCCATGCCCACGTTCCGCCTCACCCGGGACCGCGTCGCCGACCGCGCCGCCATGCAGGCCCAGCTGTCCAGCCCCGGCGGTCGCGGCGGCGGGCTGGTGGTCTGCCCCGAGGGCACGACCTGCCGCGAGCCGTTCCTGCTGCGGTTCAGCCCGCTGTTCGCGGAGCTCGGCGGCGACGTGGGGCCGGTCGCGCTGCACTCGGCGGTGAGCATGTTCCACGGCACGACGGCGGGGGGCAGGAAGTTCCTGGACCCGCTGTACCTGCTCATGAACCCCGTGCCGTCCTACATCGTGCAGTTCCTGGACCCCGTGGAGTGCGGCGGCGGCGGCGGCGACACGGAGAAGGCGCGCGGCGTGGCGAACGAGGTGCAGCGGCGGATCGCGGAGGCGCTGGGGTACACGTGCACGGGGTTGACGAGGAGGGACAAGTACCTCATGCTCGCCGGCAACGAAGGGGTTGTCGTCCACGACGACGGCAAGAAGAAGAACAATGGCAATGCATGATAATCTTGTGTTATCCGGTGTGTGCTGTGTGCAAAAATCACACGCTTGTAGCCAATAAACATACATATATATATCCAGCAAAAGAATCATAATTGCAGAAGAAGCCAATCTGTTGCTCGCTCTCTATCATGTAGTTGTAGGAGTAGTATTCAATTGAGCTTGTCTACCTGAACTTTATTTAATCGAGATCATATTCCTCTGTTGTTCATTGATGTTCAGTTGAGCCCTCCAGCTGCCTGTGTATGGATTTTGTTCAACCAGGCTCCTCGACTTATCTAGATTGTTAAGCCAGAAATCTTCTTTTCGACTTCGACTCCAGTACAGTCGTTGCTTTTCTTTATGTAAAATCTACTGGATCAAATGCGAACGGGTTTAATTTTGAGAGGTTTTGCACCATTCGGTAAAAATTACACTTTTTTTTAACAAACGGGATACCCCGATTTTTCATTGCAGGACCATAAACAAGAGTAGTCATGTTCTTTTCGACTTCTAAAAACTATTTTTGACTTTTCTACGATAACTAGCTTTTAAACTGAGTGTCTTTTTAATATAGGATATACTAGTTAATTGTAGTACATACTGTACCGACTTTATTTATATCGGCAAAAAACACACATGGGTTTCTGTTACTCTGTAATCTCTCACACAAACAGACCAAAAATCACAAACCGTAACAAAAAAAAAAGAACAGACCCTACATCAAGATTCTCCTCCTGATTTTATACTACATCATAATCGTCCTACGACTGTCAATTCATTCAAGGTGAGGCCATCACCTCATAAAATTTCTGCCAAGCAAAACGCAGAGGCACATCGATCAGCGTCGTCGTTGTTGGCCGGCGCGCGGTTGCTGCTCCACTTGGAACATTAACTGGGAGCCAGCTAGGTATCGCTCGCTATGTTATGAAACCGTGCCGGGCACGACAGGACTGCTACTGCTGCTTGGTTAATTGCGACCAACAAGAGTCGTCGGCCTGAATGCGACTGCGATACTGATACGCAGGGTTGGTTCGCAAAAACGACGGCAACTGTTACTCTCTAGTTCCAAGATAGCGATCCCAAATCTTGGCCGGCTTGGAGTAACGAGCATGTCGGGGGTTACCATAATCGACCCGATTATTATGGACTGGTAACATGAACACTTGGAAGGCAAAAACATGCCTTGAGGTCCGTTCTTTTTGGCTGTGGCTTGTAGGCTGTTTGTGCGAAAGATTACAGAGTAATAGAAATTCACGTGTGATTTTTACCGATATAAATGAAGTCGATAAAGTATATACTACAATTAACTAGTAAATCCTATCTTAAAAAGATACTTTACTTAAAAGCTAGTTACTGTAGAAAAGACGAAAACAGCTTTTAGAAACCGAAAAAAACATATCTTTTTGCCGTTCCATATTGCTCTGCCATTTTGTCAACTATGGTGAAAGCTCGTTTCCAGAAAGCATCACTGTGCGAGTTTCATTGCCGCGATGACATCATTGTTGCAATGAAAGGTCAGTGTAGATGATTTATCACGAAAACGCCACAATGCTGCTGTAAATTTCATTTAAAAAAAGACGTTGATACAAGGTCAAACCTCCTTCACCACTTGTGTGTTGCACTGCTTTTGATTCCAGTAATAAGACTTCAGCAAAACAATGCAAGGTCTCCTGAGAAGAACAGGGAAATTGCAGCTTATGCTGTTATCTCCTGCAATTCATGCACACAAAAGCTTAATATATCTGCATTTTGCATTTCGATTTTCAACTAGCTAGCAAGTCATAAGCAGGTTCCAATGGTTTGGTGGATAATATCCATCAACACTTGTCACATACATGCTCTTTTTCCTTTTGAATTTCGATTCTCGGAATAGAAATTTTACCAAGTTGAATCAGGATTTTTAATGGCATCCCTTACGAGAGCTAGTCAGTCGTGCAGCGAGGACCAACTATCGGGAGTTTTCTAGCATAACTATACTCAAATCATTTATTTTTCTTCTTTCTGCCCAGTAGTGACCATCAACCTTCCTCAGTTACCATTGCTTCTTGCCCTTCCTCTTTTTCCTACTACTACTCTCAGCATTGCTTCCGCTGCCAGCAGAAGGGGGGTCGCTTTGCGCACCGAATGTTTCAAACATGCCAGACTGCACCGCATTCTGCAACCACTCAAAGAACTCTTCATCAATTCCTCCGTCCAATCCATTTGGGACCCCTCCACCCCTCTGCGCAGAGGTGCTCCCTTTGCCGCTACCTTGCTTTGCCAAGCTGGCATTAACATGAAAGCTCGGCTTGTGAGTGTTTGCTGGGCATCTCATCCCCTGGAGAACAAACAGAAATGTGTGTATCAATTTATAAAAAAAATTACTTCTCCATCTACTCACTAGGCAGACTGGCAGAGTGAGAAATTATGTCTACGCATTAAAGTGTGTATTTACAACATTGGGAAACTCAGGTTTCAGAAAACATACATATTTGCTCTAGTTGTGACTATAATTAGTGTAATGTTTTCCTATCCATGACACAACTTTTTTTATTCTAATAGGACAAGGACGACTGGAGAAACTCCACCCATACTTTTGCCTAAACTTCAAACTAACATTAGTAACTGGTCTCCTTACTGAACTTATTGCATGAGTCATTTCAACGGTACAAAATCTCTGCTCACAATTCTCATGACCCAGCAGGGGATTTCAGTGGTTGAAATAGGCTAGCGTTTAGGTATACTGTATAGTAGTCATGCCTCACAGTTAAGAGAACAAACTAAGGCCCTTCTGCACAAAACAAGCAACTCGTAAGAGCAATATTAATGAATGCATCTGAATTTTCATCAAAGAAGATCTGAATCACCTGACAGCTGAACCACTCAGTGACATCAAATATGTTGCTTTCGGCACAAACATATGCATGAGGCAAATCAGGCTGCATAACAGTATACATCAAAACACGTCAGTCATAACACATTTGTGATGGCTAGGTGCCACAACACAGCATACTTCTCTCTTCAAAAGAAGCTAAAGTTCTTGATAAGTGTTCATAAAGAGTTGGAATAATCTGGCATTACCTTGTGCAGCATCCCAAATAGAATGGGTTGAAATGACTGCTCAACCCATCCATCCCCATCTTTAGCCTGATGAAACTCTTTGCAATCCTGAGATGCAGAAAATTCAATATAGCTTTATAAACATTTACCAGTAGCATAGTATCAAAAGCAACCACAACCATATACCAAAGAGAATACCTGACACCATCTAGCTTGCAATTTAGCTCTTCCTGTGTAAATCCACAGATGGAAATCACCGCATTTCTTGCAGACTATTCTTCTTGATAGACCATAAGGTCCTTCATCAACACCTTCAGATGGGCTAAACCCTTGTCGGAAAGTACCATTTCCTCCTCTCTGGTAAAATTATAGAAATAATAAAGAAAAGAAATCATGCCTATAATAAGAATAAACCATAGTAAACCTGAAGCTTTATTAATGTGTCGATACTATATCTTGTGTCTTTTATTTTTATTTCAGACCATATTTTGTGAATGGAACAGTAAACCAACATAACATCGCAAACTGGCAAGCATAATTTTTCCTTTTTGCCAAATAAATGATAAACAAGATGACAAATGGCATACTGTTCTAACTGCAATTAATTATGGCAGGAATGAAAACCACATATGAACCTATTGAACGGTGATCTATAACATGAATTCCTTTCCAACTATTAGATATGTATTATATAGCTATGTATTTACCCTATTGTGTGAGGGATTTCCTGCATATATGCCATACCTGTACGTGTATATATATTGGTCCATTGACCTCATGATGAATACAAACACTATTTATAACATGGTATCAGAGCGTATCTAGGGTTTTCTCGTCAAGCCGCCACTGGTCCATCCTCCAGCCGCCACTTGGCTTTGTTGTCTATTGCGCCTGTCTGTGGCTGCCCGTCCTCTCAATCGGCGCCGCCGGTGGCTTTTCCTCGCCCAAGTATCTTTTCCTCAAGCACCGTTTCCGATTCCTCGCTGCCCCGTGATCTTCGATGGTCTCAATTATCGGGACTGGTTTCAGCACATGCACCTCCACATGTATGGTCAGCGTCTTTGGGAGTTTCTTACTGGTGAGTTGCCTTGTCCGTCTCGTCCTACTCCCCTGCTGAGCCTGTACTCCTAAAAGATGCTTCCGAAAACGCTTGTACAAAAGCATCTGAGGCTTTTGAGGATGCCAATGAGACTTTCCAGACTCAATATGCTGCTTTCAAGACATGGATCGATGAAGATGTTCGTGCTTCTACTATTCTGGTTGCTAGCATGGAGGTGCATCTCACTGGTGAATTGGTGATATTGTTGGTTTGGCTTCCGCACAGGCGATGTGGGCGTATCTGCGCAACCACTACGAGCCATCTGGTGATTCCTTATAACTTACTGTTGTGTATCAGGAGCAGTTGCTGCAATAGGGAGATGAAACTGTGGACGAGTCCTATGCTCAGCTGTCCGGGGTATGACGTCAGATTGACTCTTTAGGGCTAGATGTTTGCCGCACCTATCAATTTTTCAGCATCAGCAGTCTTACCTGGAGCTTCGCCACATTTACGACTTTTTGACACGTCTCTGATCTGAGTTTGAGCAGACTCGTGCTCAGTTGTTGGCTCGTCATCCTCGTGTGACTATGTTGGAGACTCTTGCAACTGTTCGTACTGAGGAGATTCGCTTTCGTGATGTGGGTCTACTATCGTCACCATCGTTTCCGTCGGTCTTGGTGGCTCCTTCAACTTCTACACTTGCCACGCCTCCGAGTACTCCTTCACCAGTTGTGTCTCTATCAGTGACAGCTGCTGTTGGTAGGGGACTCCACTGCACCTATTGCAATAAGGATGGACGTGTGGAACAGTTTTGTTACAAAAAGAAGGATTTTCGTCATCGTGCTCGTCCTCCGAGGGGCACTGGAGGTTCTTCCTCTTAGCGGAGTCCTGGTGCCTCTGACACTCAGCAGTTTCTCACATTGCTAGGTCGCATGGTTGCTTCTGCATCGTCCAGTTCTACTGCTCAATCTTCCGGTGAGAGACCATCGTCTACTTCTCCTTCCTCAGGTATATCACCTTACATTCTTGATTCTGGTGCTTCCTTTCATATGACATCTGATTCCGCCAGTCTCACTTGCATTAGCCATTTAGCTGCTCCTATCACTGTTCAAACAGAAAATGGTACATCTCTTTCTGTCACAGGACGTGGCACTCTTTCAAATTCATCATTTCATGTTCCTGCTGTCTCATGTTCCAAAACTAACCATGTAGCTCATATCTACCGGCCAGCTCACTGATAATGCTTGTTGTGTTATTTTCGATTCTGATTCTTGTTGTGTTCAGGATTGCCGCACGGGGACTCTGGTCGCCGCCGTGACGACGGCTCTGGGAGCTTGACTGGCTTCATCTTCCTTCCGCTGCCCCTATCTATCTTGTCACCTCCACCATTGCCTCCTCATCTACTGTAGCCTCCACCACATCTTTTGCTCAATGGCATCATCGTTTAGGACATCTTTATGGCTCATGTATGTCTTCATTACTTCGTCGTGGTCTTTTAGAGTCTGTGTCTGCTGATGTTTCTCTCAATTGTCAGGGTTGTAAGCTTGGAAAACAGCTTCAACTCCCATATCTATCTAGTGAGTTAGTGTCTCAGTGTCCTTTTGATCTTGTTCATTTTGATATATGGGGATCAGCTCCTTTCGTTTCGAAAGGAGGTCATTGATATTATTAAATTTTTATTGATGATTTTTTTCAGCATATGTGGATATACTTTGTCATCTCGTAGTGAGGTTCTATCCATCTACAAGACTTTTTCCACCATAGTCCGTACTCAGTTTGACTCCTATTCATGTTTTTCGTGTTGATTCCGCTGGGGAGTACTTGTCAGGAGTTCTTCGTGGTTTTCTTGCTAAGCAGGGCACTCTCAGTTTTCTTATCCCGGTGCTCATGCTCAGAATGGTGTGGCTGAACGCAAGCATCGTCATCTTCTTGAGACAGCTCGTGCTCTCATGCTTGCTCTCATTGCTCCACCATACTCGGACCGAGGTCGCTTTCTACTGCCACTTTTCTGATCAACATTCAGCCCTCCTCTGCTCTTCAAGGTGGGATCCCAGTTGAGCGTCTCTGTAGTAATACTCCTGATTATTCCAATATTCGCTTTTTTCGGTGTGTGCTATGTTCTTCTTGCACCTTGTAAGCGCAGCAAGCTGACCGCTCAGTCTGTTGAGTGTTTTTCTGGGCTATAGTGCTAAGCACAAAGGATATCGTTGTTGGGATCTGTTGGCCGACGGATGTGGATTTCTTCCTTCCTCGACGTCAGCATATCTTGTCGAGCCACTTTCTTTCCTGACTTTTCCTTCCGACCCGTAGTCACCACTCCACCACAGTCTTTGGTCTCTTCGGTGCCTCCTTCCCAGTCGGCACCTTCTCCACCACCGGCACCCTCTCCCGAGGTTACTCCTGACCTTGTTCCTTCTTATCCTCTACTATACTCGTTGCCCGCGAGTTGAGGATTCTTCTGATGTGTCCTCTCCTTCTAATAGGTCATCCTCTTCGGCCTTTCCTCGCTATGCTCTTCGCGATCTCTAGTCTAGTCAGCCTCCTGAGCGTTTTGGTTTTGCTGCCGCTGCTCTTGCCGAACCGACTTCTTACGTGATGCTGCTGTTCATCAAGAGTGGCAAGATGCGATGGCAGAGGAGATTGCTGCTCTTGAGCGTACTGGCACGTGGGATCTTGTTCCTCTTCCTACGCGTGTTACTCCTATCACGTGCAAGTGGGTCTATACGGTTAAGACCCGCTCTGATGGTTCTCTTGAGCGCTACAAGGCTCGTCTTATAGCGCGTGGTTTTCAGCAGGAGTATGGTCGTGACTACGATGAGACCTTTGCTCCTGTCGCTCACATGACTACCGTTCGCACTCTTGCTATGGCCTCTGTTCGACAGTGGTCTATCTCTCAGTTGGATGTCAAGTATGCATTTCTCAATGGCGAGTTGCGTGATGAGGTCTACATGCAGCTGCCACTTAGGTATTCTGTTCCTGAGAATATGGTTTATAGCCTTCGCCGATCTCTATGGCTTCAAGGAAGCTCCTCGTGCCTAGTTTCATCGTTTCTCTTCTGTTGTCACTACAACTGATTTCCCTGCCAGTGCTCATGATCCTGCTCTTTTTATTCACTTCGCCTCATGGTCAGACGTTTCTCCTTTTGTATGTTGATGACATGATCATTAGTTCATTATTGGAGATGATTCTCAATACATCACTTTTGTCAAGGAGGGTCTTCATGAGCAGTTTCTTATATCTGATCTGAGTCCTCTTCACTACTTTCTTGGGATTGAGGTTATTTCTACTTTTGAGGGTTTCTATCTGTCCCAAGAAAAGTACATCCAGGATCTTCTTGATCGTGCCTCTCTTACTGATCAGCGCACAGCTGAGACTTTCATGGAGCTTAATGTTCATCTTCGTCCCATTGATAGTGAGCCTCTTACTGATCCTACTCGCTATTGTCATCTTGTTGGGAGCTTTGTTTATCTTGATGTCACTCATCCTAACATTTCGTACTCTGTGCATATCTTGAGTTAGTTTGTTTTTGTTCCCACTCAGCTACACTATAGTCATCTTTTTCGAGTTCTACGATACCTTCGTAGAACTATCTCTCGTCGTCTTTTTTTCCCTCGCTCTAGCTCTTTACAGCTCCAGGCATATTCTGATGTCACTTGGGCTAGTGATCACTCTGATCGCCGGTCTCTCTGCTTATTGTGTTTATCTTAGTGGTTCTCTCATCGCCTGGAAGATTAAGAAGCAGACAACAGTTTCTCGTTCGTGTGCTAAGGCTGAGTTGCGAGCTATGGTTTTGATGACTGTGGAGGTTATTTGGCTACGGTGGTTACTTGAGGATTTTGGTGTTTTTGTTTCTGCACCGACTCCTCTTTTGTCTAACAGTACAAGTGCTATTAGCATTGCTAAAGATCTCGTTAAGCATGAACTTACAAAGCATATTGGTGTTGATGCTTCCTACATACGGACACAGGTGCAGGATTAGGTTATTGCTTTTCAGTATGTGCCTTCAGAGGTTCAGTTGGCAGACTTCTTCACAAAGCTATAGACCATAGCTCACAGCTTCTACCTCTCCAAACTTCATGTTGTTGATCCAACGTAAGTTTGAGGGGACGTGTTAGATATATTATATAGCTATGTATTTACCCTGTTATGTGAGGGGTTTTCTGTATATATGTCATACATGTACGTGTATATATATTAGCCCATTGGTTTCATAATGAATACAAACGCTATTCATAACACCAACAATGCAAACTATATACAGTGGCATTCACATCAAAACCATCAAGCAAACAGTTGATGGTGCTGTTCACATTGAAAACATCATGCAAACTGCCTACAATGGTGTTCACATTAGAATCATCAAGCAAGCTGCCTACAATGGTGTCCGACACCAGTAAGCAAACTGTTCCCATTGAAACCATCTAGGAACTGTCTATACTGGTGTTCGAGGAAACCTAAATATGATGCTTTTCCAACACATAAACCATACACACAAAAACAAAAACATTAAACTAAATTAAACTGAACAATAAAATTCATACTATTTCTCAGTCAATTCAACTTTTACTAGCTGTGACCATTCCTGGGCCATGCTTTCAAAATTCAAACAGGTCCAAAAATTGATCGAAACCACATGTAAAAATACTTGCAAATCCAGTAATCCACAAATGACCAAAATCAGCCAAAGACCAATTTGGTTCAGCTGGTAGGTGGCCTTAGTCAGTTTCATATTCTCTATGTTACTCCGAAAAACATGAATTATCGTGAGTTTGAATAGTGGTCCAATCCAAAACCCTTTCCATATGCACTTCAAAAACATGTGAATACACCATAACTAGTTTGTAACTTGGCCAAATTTGGGTGATTCTTCAGTCCAGCTAAACTGGCCAACTTTCCTCTCACAGGAGCCAACTAGTGTTGATGGGCTACCAGCAGTTGCAGATAGTACTCAAGCAAAGCATAAACATAAATCAGATAAAGAATAGTTAGGAAGACCTTTTGAGAAGCACTCTGAAACCGTCTGAAGTAGTTCAATAGCTCCTCCCTCCTTAACTCATCGTCATATGTCTTTCGTTTCAAAGAATCAAGAAGGACCTGTGTGTTGAGTTGGGACCTCATGAATACATGATCTTATGAAATGAAAGATGCATTTTAATTGGATCTGAATTATTTCAACGAGTACATGCAAACCTCATATGCATTTTGAAGCTTTTTAAATGCATCGGCGGCTTTATCATTGCCCATGTTCTTATCAGGATGGACTAACATAGCCTGCAAAATCAGTAATCATAATTAACAAATATTACTATAGTGGAACCTTGCAACACAAATATTAAAATAAAAAGGTAACATTTGGGGAAATAAAGCACATATACAACTTATATTAGATTATCTTTTAGCATCACCTTTTTCTTGTATTCTCTCTTGAGTAATGATACATCTATGTTTTCATAACGACGGAATCCTAATGCTGAATAGTGATCAGTGCAGTTTAGTAAACGAGCCACTTCATCTTCAGAGGTTAACTCTTTCTCAGCTCCACTCGTTGAAGGATCACCAGGGCCACGATCAGATGATTGAGCATATCCAGACTGTGAGGTGCTGTATGATTGTTGAAATTCTCCAAAGGAGTTGCCTGATCTGCCTGAACTTCGCTCAGAGTTCTTTGAAGAACCATTGAAGTTGGTATTGTCTACATTGTTCTTCAGGAACTGCACTAGAACATCACTTGAAATGAAAGACAAGTTCAGGCTCACAAGTAACCCAAGCCATCCGACATAGCTTCTTGCACAATACATCGAATACAAGCAGGTGACAAGGAGAGCAAATCGTTCATGCTTCAAGAAAAAAGAAGCACCTGTATTTTAAGCAATATTAGAGCATTTACATATTGTGAAATATTTAATAAGATTGACCTCGAAGAAATAGTAAATAACTTGTAGAATATGACCTCCAAGAATTATTACAGTGCTTGTTGTCCAAAAGCTTCCATACAGCCACAAAATCACCACCGCAAGCAATGCGATAATCAGGACAGCAAAACCAAGACCAACAAAGGCAACCACAGAAGCAGCAATCACCTAGATCATAAAGAGAGAATAGCAAAGATGAAAATTTTGACAAGACATTAGGACATCTTTCATTTCATAATTCAAAGTTTCAAGCAAGAGAGCATTAAAAAAGAGGGATCGTGACCTGCAGCATGTTCCATCGGTTGAACACAATAAAAACAAATATTGATCATCCAATAAGAAGTTTTACTGAAACTACATTTACGCTCATAAGAGGAAAGTGCAGAAAAAGAAAGGAGTTCAGGGATAATTTTGCTCTGGTCATCCATAGAAAACCTGCACTTGAGGAGATTTTCAAAACTTGGCTGAGTAGTCTGTCTTAGTTGCTGTTCCATCCTCTCAATGAGGGTTTATAATGTATATTCTGCTCCCTTTGTCTGTACATATTACTCTTTATATTATTAATATATTATACACAGTAGGGGCCTCCCCTCCTGTTTTCCCTCAAAAAAAAAGGTGCAGAAAAAGAAGATTGACCATATAAACTACTGTCATTAGCAGATAAAAGATTAGGCTGTCCACTTTATAAAAAGCATTTCAGATTATATTAGCTGAAACAGTTCATGTTATTGCTCAGTGATTAATCCTGGTGTAGTTCTAAGTAACGGAGAAACAGTATAGTTGTCAAGAAGTGCATGCACTAACATACAAAATAGAACTCATAGAAGAGGTGACATATGAAAATTGTACTACATATTAACTTATATTTGTGGCTTGGCAACCTTGATCATTTTTAAGATTCAGGGAACAATGCATATAAATTTCCACTAGTGCAGATGTAGCACACTTTGTTGCAACCTGCTACTCAAGACTGAAAGAGGCTTAAGTATATGAAATGTTGGCGGAACCAAAGGACCAGCAGGTTGATATTGCTACGAAGGATCATATGGCCATATTTATAAGCATGCACATATAATAGAAACTAGAAAGCACTAAACTGCAAGGTCAATCAATTTGTATTGTATGTATGGAAGCCTTCAGAAGTCGAAGGAAAGTATCATTGCAAGTATTGCAATGAAAACCTGGTCTCTAACAAGATGTCACTACCAAAATTACATACTCATTGTTCTAAGACTGCACTCTAGAACAGGAACAAGCATACGATAACCATCTCATACATGCATGCAAATTGATGAGATTTATGCACAAGCAAGATTCCCATTCCACTATTAAGGTTCATAAGCTCGTTGTATTGTTTAATCATTTTTTATTTTGGCTTGTGAAGTAAATTTGAGTTGTAGACATTGCGAAACATTTTTTACTTAGCTGCGTTGTGCAACATCCGTGATAAATACAATGTGTCAACACAGTAAACATTGATATTGTGAGTAATGCAACTTGAAAGAAAAAGAAAAGATAGTTGAGTCATACCATGAATATGAGCATTTTCTTTATCCCAATCATCGCAAAAATTGACAGCGTGCTGCACCAAAGTACCGCAAGGAGGGAGTTTGTCCCCAGGCGTAGCAATGAATCAAAGCCCCTTATGTTGCAGTCTAACCAAACTGTCAACAAGAGCAACATCAACTTTCCAGCATTAAACATCCAGGCCCGAACAACAGGATAAACATACTCAATTTTGCCAAGGACATAAGCATGCCCTTTGCCTACAATAGCCATCAAAGTTGTGATTGCTGGCCTATTTCTCTCAACAAATCTTTTGCTTTCTTCCATAACATACATCATGGAAGCTCTAAAAAAGGATGCAGCCATGCAAGCTATGCATCTGGTCTTCTCCAAAACGTTTTCTGCCAAAATGTGCAATGAAGTTTGTTCTATCGAAGAGATTTTATTACAGCCGCGCTGTGAGGATTTCTTGCTATCTCTTCTTATTTTGATGGTGCTGGAAGGCAGCTCGTTTTCTTCTGAATTGCTTATATCACAATTGGTATGCATTGATTGCTGTTTAGAAGCTCTGTCATCAGATTTGCCCAACGATGAGATGCCATTACTTTTGTTATTCTTCTTGTTGCTTCTTGTTTTCTGGCCACTGTTTCCTCCCAAACCATTTGATCTACCTTGAACATGTGAACTTGGATTTTCACCATCCACTGCATATCTTTCTGGTGTATTTAGTATATCACCATTAGCTGTATTTTGTCGGTTAGGTGAAGCATGATTTGGACCACTTTTACTTTGACTTCCTTTTCGAGCCATGATTTCACTCAAGACAAGGTAGACTCACAGCTTAGGCAATGCATCACCACAGTTCATGCAGAAGGGTAAATACATCTTTCCATCTTCCCTTTGTAAAACAGTACCTGCAGGTACACAAAAACATACCATAAATATGGATTTAAAAATAGGTCAAATAAAAGCCAGGGTTTTGCTTCAGTACTCCATCTAAAAAAAGTCGGCATACTCCAAAGCAAGTAAAAGGGTCAAGATTATTTCTAACTGCTACATCTAGTGAAGGGTATTTTGTCACTTTCTCTTGTGAATTGATCGTAGTCTTGATCCATATAGATTGGCCTACCAGTGCCCACCCAAGTTGGCATTACCCGCTGTATCATAGTTTTGTAATCCTCCACTCATTGTTACAAAATTGTGATATGTCATTGGTCATTCTTTTCTTCCATTTCCTCTTTTCCTTTGACATCTTTGCATGTAATTCTTTTGTGGGCTACGCCACCGCACTCTGCGTCCAGTATGCCACCACGAGGCTCAATTGCAATGTGACCGAGCTGAACTCCACTGGATCTTAACCGGCCTTCTCAACAGTAGTTTAAGGCCACTTTCCAAACAGCGATGGCTTCGGAAAGCGAGAAGCCAAAAGCCGTTTTGGAACACGTTGGTTTCTTAACGTGACTTTTTCCCTTTTTCCTTTGCATTATCCGTGGAGATATAACGGAGTTTTTCATTTTCCTATTTTTCTTCACTTTCCTTTAATTGAATACATCAGAAAAAGCTAACAACCACTACAGTGTCATTTTAGCTAAAAGCCATAACACTTTGGAACAGGGCCTAGGATGGATCATGAATTTATGGTGCCATTCATCGCTTAAGCAATAAACTGTATTGAACAAATCTTGGGGCTGGGCCAGAGATAAACGTGAAGTGAGTGTTTCCCTTGTGGATTAAACTACTTGGCTTCAGCATCAGGATGGAATCAGATTTTGATGAACTAACTTGCGCCAGAATTAGACAAGCTAATTGTATTTTACTATTTTGTCTCTACTCATAGCAACTAATTTTGTTTGTTTGTTTGTTTCTCGTACAGATTACCGAGTTTCAGAATTCGGGGTCGAATTCTGTTAAGGGGGTAGAATATAACACCTGGGCCAGCTCGGCCCAGCCCGACCCATCTCGTAGCCCTATAAGAGAGGAAAGCCAGGTGGTGGGGGAGGCAAAAGCCATTTTGGCTTCTCCCGTGCTCACTGGTGCTATCGCTCCTTGCGCCGCTTGTCACCGCTGTTCACCCGCCGTGCCGCCGCTCGTCCGCCCCGCCGCCGCTTCACCTTGTTGCGCCGCCGCCGCCCCTCGCTTTCCCCGTTGTTGTTCTTTGTCGCGACTGTCGTCCCTGTTCGCCGCCAGCCTAGCCGCCGTTACCGCTCTGCTGACCGAGCGCCGTCCCCAGCCCTCGCACGCCGTCGTCACCAGTGTCACTACCCCTCGCGCTGCCGTGCTTTCCCCGCCCCTGCTGCTGCCGCCGTTCCTCCTTGCGGCTCGCCGTCGCCTCTCCCTTGCTCCACTGGCCGCACGTCGTGCAAGAGGGAGTCGAGGGGAGAGCCAGAAGCCAGCCGAGAGTGGAGAGCTAGCCAGCCGAGACATAGGAGGGAGGGGCCGGTTGGTTGGGAAGAGAAGGAAGGGGAGGCGTCCGCTGGCTGAGGGAAGAAGAGGCGGTCGGGATCGAGGTTGAGGAAGGAGTCGCTGGCCAACGGGAGAAAGAAAAAAGGAAGAGGGCGCCGGCGGAGTGAAGAAAAGAAACGAAGAAGAGGGCGTCGGCGCTGGGAGGAAAAAGGAAGAGGAGGAAGAGACAAGAGAAGGAGAGAGCCAGCGCTGGAAAGGAAAAAAAAGAGAAAGAGAAGAAAAGAGGAAAGGGAGAAAAAGAAGGAAAGTTTGGTCCGGTGTCCAGCACCTGATCCGGCCATGGGACGACAAGTAGTTCCCCGATCCAGTCGTTTGGGGTCAGGGTAACGCCTCAAAAATCCTTCTCCACACTTATTTTACCGAGTTGTGCATCTGTTAATATGCCGATAATTAGAATTGATGCATGTGGCCATTTAAATAGTGTTTATTAATATGAATGCCTGAACGGTGAAATCGGTGCTACCACTGTTGATCTGGTTGATCTGTGGCAGGAGAGGGAGAGAATAAATTGAGGTTAAATAGTGTGATCGATTAAAGTGAGATTAAGCGTGCGAATTCGATCCGCGAGTATAATTGATGAAATCGCTAATTTTACAGACTGGTTAAGCATAGGGACAATGAGAAGTTGCCGATGGGGCAGGGTTTGATTATGCCGGGTTGGACGTTAGAGCAATGTCATTTGCTCGTATATGAATGTATTGCATTAACAATGAATTGAAATAGTTAATGCTTGTTCAGGTGGCGGTTCAAGTCTGGTGTCGTTCACGCACCGTCCGCCAGGTTAACAGGCAAGTGCATGGTAAAACAGTAAACTGTGGTGAATGTTTGTTATTCGTATTTCCATGCTATGATTTACAGTATTTATGAGATGATGCATATGATTATGTGTTAATTATACCTTAATGAGTACTGCTTATGATTAGACATCCATATTTAAAACATATTGATCATGCAAAATGCATAAGAGCCTGGTCGGTGAGAAAGTCATATGACTAGTCTAGAGTGCTCTTGAATAAGACCTACAGAGGTAGGTACCTCCACGGGATGGAGGAAGAGGGTGACATCGACGGGTGTACCCTCCGCTATACCAGTATAAGCTACAGTTACAGATGCATACAGACGCATTACAGATGCATTGCATGGCATTGCATGAAAATGACAAAAAGTGATATAGTTCTGTAATTGATTTACGCTTACGCTACATAATTGATTTACTGATTACGATTCTGAGTTGATTTACGCTTACGTACATAGAATTGTTTACAATTACAGAGTTGATTTACAGTTTTTACAGAGATGATTTACGCTTACGATTCTGTAATTGATTTACGCTTACTGAGACATAAAATTGATTTACGATTCTGATCATAGAGTTGATTCTACTTACGATTCGTGAAATCGATTGAATTGCTAAAGTGATGTTCTTGTTTTATCGTGTGCTTCTTCGAGTCTCCGGACTCACCCTTATTTTGTCGTTATTTTTAGGTGAATGATGACGACATGCATGGAATGGTCCTTTTGGCACCGCACATATGAAATAACAGTTTAGCCTTACACCGAGCGGTGTTCTAAAAGCGGGCGGCGGCCGCCTAGGCCCCGCCTAAGGGCTGGCGGCCACCCCGCCCGCCTAGGGGTGTTGGGCGGGAGGAGGCGGCCAGAGCGATGAGCCTAGGCGCGAGGTGGCAGGCTGGGCGAGGCGGCGAGGTGGCGTGAGACCACAAGAACAACAAAACGGAACGGAACACAAAAGACAAGCGAGTACCACGGTGGAGAGGACAATCCGTGGAGAGGACAATCCGTGGAGAGGATGAGAGGAGAGAAGGGAGGAGCTAAGAGAAGAGCTAAGCTAGTACCTCGAGGCTCTGCATGGGAGGAGCACCGGTCGTGAGGAGGAGCTAGTGGGGACTGGGGAGCAGCCGGCTATGGGAGTCGGGGAGAAGCGCAAGGCCACTGCCACTGCGGGCCACCGTCACTGGGAGCTGCGGCCTGAGGAGCCACTTCTTGGGGAGGCTGCAGGGCTGCATGAGGAGGAGCCGGCCTCTTGAGGAGCGCTGCGCTGCTACTGCTGAGAGGGAGGGCCGGCCCGCTGCGGGAGGCTGCGTGGCGCCATGGAGCTGCAGGAGGCGAGGGAGCAGGCGAGGGGGATGGGGAAGGGAGCCATGGCGGGGACCGAGGAGGATCAGGGGAGGGAGCCTTGCTGAAGGCTCCGCTAGAAGCATTTCAATGGCGCCACGCCGACCGCCGACACGTCTTTGACTCGGGAAGAAATGAACAAAGACAAGAGAGAGGAAGGTATTAGTAATAATTTTAGTTCCTTACTTCCTTGAATAATCCACTAATTTATATATGAATAAACATGTATATATAAAATAGGATGTCATCCGCCGCATCAGCTCCTGAGGTGGGCACCAAAGATAGTCATTTAAACATCAAATACATATATATGATTGTTTATCTTTACTTGTTGTCCTCATTTTTTATTTAACCGCCTAGGCCCCCTAGGCGCTAGGCCCCACCTCACCGCCCGCCTAGCGCCTAGCGCCTTCTTGAACATTGCACTGAGCTGTTATGTTTAATCCAGTTTTAAGTCTTCTGTGGCTCGCCGTTTGGTTTAGTTTGCTTGCGAGCGTGGTGGTGGGTCTCCATGATCGTGGAGCCTAAAGTTTGTTTATGTTATGGTTTGTGAAATATGAAGTTAGTTAGCTTATTGCAATTATTCTATATTTATCTGTTGTTTGCTTCCTGTGGGTAATCATAAAAACAAACAGTGGAGATGCTGCTAAAATTTGGATTAGCAACATTTTTGAAAGGGTAAGTGTGTGGTGGTAGCATCTTGGGCCCTTTGGAGGGCCAGGGTGTACATTGCTAAAAAAACGGCATTCATATGCAGCATTATTATTTGTATAAGACTGAGAAACAATGAGTTTCATATGCCATCCAAATCAGGACACTTTAAGGATATGATAAAAATTTCTTTCAAAGATATCTAACTTTTCTTTGCTGGCGAGAACAAAGACGAGCCACCAGAGAAGTACGCTCTTACAGTGCAGCACATATCCAACTCATGAAGTCTTACGAGAACTAAATTTTGCTTGCTAAATTGCTTGCCTAATGGCATGGAGCTTGAGTACATCACTTCCCCAAGAGCAAGTCTATGATTCTAACTCCAAATTGACACATTAAGTGGGCCATGACGTTAAATTCCCCATAACTAGATACAACTCAATGAATCACAACCTGTCAGCGTTGCTCGATGCATACAAGGCATCAGCAATTTCCAAAGAACTAAAATCATTCTATGTGTCAGTCTATCCAAGCTCTAGCATGAAATTTGAAATAGTCCCATAGGACTAGATGCAATCAATGCCAAAAATCCACAAATTGGCACCTAAATCCCTCACTACAATCACTACCTAAATCCCATTAAGGCAGAAATTTCACCCAGATGACACCCGAACATGGAGGAGGAGGGGGAGTCAAGAAACCCCCAGATAGGCAGAACACCCACCAAACCCCGACTCCGATGGCTACCGAACCTCGTCGTTAAACCTAAGAAACTACAGTCCAAGGCCGCAAATTCCACCTGCCCAGCACACCGCAGCCAATCTTTGCACCGAAAACGCAAACAAAAAAAAAGATTCGAAGAAAGCAGGCAGAAGGGCGAATCTACTGGGGCGAGCGATACCTTCGAGGAGACGAGACACCGAACTGGGAGGAGGAGAAGCGAGCGGGGATGGAAACAAGGGGAAGAGGAGAAGCAAGCGGGGAAGGAAGATTGCAAGTGGAGTAGGGGATTGGATGGGATTCTTGAGGTGGGGAGGAGACCGCCGCAACGCAACGCAATGCCCCCCGCTTCTCCTCGCTCCTGCTTCCTTCCCTTCACCTTCTTACCCGACCTCCCTCTTCATCAGGGTTTTTTCCGCGTCACGTTTCTTTGACACGAGCAGAAGGAAAGCGAGAACCGCCTGGGTGGACCCACTTGGCAGTCTCCACACTGAAACGGACTGGAGTAGTTTCCTTAGGGTTCGGAAAACCGGCGGTTACCGAATTTTTCGGTGAACATCGAGAAATAAAAAATCGGTTAGAATTTTTCGAAGTACATTTATATTTATGAGTCTTTTATAACTGCGTAATACACCTTTTAGGTTGCTTTAAACATTTTTGTACTAGATTACCTATTGTATAAGCTAAATATACTTTGAAACATCCCTAATTCAATTTTTTCTAATGCTTTTCGGTTTTTTTAGCAGGTTTTCTGGTTTTTAGCGGTCTCTCCGATCTTTTTGGGCGGTAACCGACCGATTTTTTCGGTTACCAGTTTTAAATTCAAATTTCAAAACCCTGGTTTTCCGATTACCGGCTAGAAACCGATACCGACCCCCGCCGGGACCTTGGAACCTTGGTTCTGACTACTGAACCCTGGAAAGCTTCTTCCTTTCTTTTTCCTTAGGGGATGAACCACCCTTGGTCAGCACTGAATAGTAGATGCCTTTTGCAAGGTGACTTTAATATCACCAGTTCACCTCCCTTCGCTCTCTGGGGAGCACGCGATTTTAACCAGTGTAGCTGTATGCATCCACAATCCTAGAAAGAACCTTACCCAATTCATCAGGACTCGTACGACGAATGCTGCATTTCGTCCCGAGTCAAATGGCATCTGCACCGGTCTTCAGAGTTCAAAGAATGAGCGCATCACATCCATATTTTCTGCAATTTTGTTGTTGCAATTCACGGCCGCGGACGAGGACCCACGCCGAGAGCATTCATTCCACTGAAACCTCGCGATTTCCATGGTAGTGAGTGATCCTTTACAATCTTCTCATAGCAGACAACAACGATACAATGGTGGTACATAGACGAACAACATGGTAGGGGAGTTCTGACTCTTTGTCCTGACATTTCAAGATACACAAACTGACCAAAGCAACAATAGCACAAGGCCTTACTGTTCCGACGCCTAGCTAGGTAGGAGCTATCTGCTAGTGTGACCACACTGGTGACACAATTTTACAACCCTAGGAAGGAGCATTGGTTCCTCGCATGCTCGGGGATTAGCTTCGTCACAACCTCCATTGGGACCTCCTTCAACTCTAGCGAATTCAACAGATGAAACGGTCAGAAACTTGACGGTCAATGTGGTCGGTAATGCAGCCAACCGATAACCTGTGCTTACCATGGGGCTTGAAATTAAAGAGGGGAGGTAGGAAGCGGCCATTGGGGAGGCGAGTGTTTAGGTCCCGAAGCTCATCGAAGAATGGATGAATCAGAGCATCCAACTGCATGAACATCATACTGTAGCATTACACATTTAGACATACAAATTATGTTATCTGGATGGAAGAAGCTGCAGGGTATACACTCACAGCTGAGGAGCGTAGGTGTGGTGAGTACTGAAGAAGCCTGGAGACCAAATCCACCGCTTCAGGTGGCATTCTTTTATGGAACACCTAGAGGATAAGTGAAAAATGTTAAATGTCACAACCAAACCTTGCACCATAAAATAACTTAACAGCACGAAATTGCCATTTAGAGAACCATACCTTATGCCAAGGATGAGCTTTGATTTGGGGAAACTTAAATTCCGTGTAGTTCGGATTCATGCATTTAATTTCTTCTCTGGTAGGTGTGCCCAGAATCTGCAACAATCACCACAAACTTGTGCATGAATGGCCTAGACCTAGGTCAGCATGAATTGATAGCAAGATGAAGCAGTCGAATCACCTTGATAATTTCAACAAGTTGATCAACTCCACTTTCACCAGGAAAGAGAGGCTGTTAATCAGACCAGATACAGATGTGAGCTTCATGATTTCTCTTCAAACAAGATTATTTTGTTCACAGTGGCTTTTCCAATAGAAAGATAACAATCAGGACTCCTGATTTTTCAAGTTCACCTGTCCTGTTAGAAGTTCAGCAAGAACACATCCAGCAGACCAAATGTCAATTGCTGTTGTGTACTCGGTAGCACCAAAAATAAGCTCGGGAGCCCTATAGTACCTAGAGCAGATGTATGATATATTGGGTTCGCCTTTCACCTATAGAAAAACAAAACATAACAGGCATAAGGTGCTAAATAGCACAGGATAAGCTCAAATACAACAATATCAAGAAGGCTCAAATACAACAGTATCGAGAAAGGTCACGGTAAATACCAGAACTTTTGCACTTCCAAAATCACAAAGCTTCAGCTGATGAGTGTGTGGGTTAACCTGGTACAAGAAGCAAAGTTGTGAATCCAAGGGAGGCCTGAAAATAATCACAAAGCACATTGCCAATAAGGTTTTAGATACATCCAAGTGCCTGAGACACTTGGCATTATCTTGAAAGCTTGTGTGTTGTGTTTAGATGTTAAACAGTTGACTTCAAGCACCAGTCAGCACATCTAGGGCCAGAATGCCAGATACAGGCCAATAAGGTTCATATTGTGTAGGAAAAACAGCATGGTAAGAAGCTTTGCGATATTACCAAAATAGATGTTTAAAACTAAATTAGTTGCGTTTTGGGCTTGCTCCTCAACTTTCAAATGAACCATCCACAGCACAATAAATGAAATCACAGGAAGCATATTGTATAAGAGCAATGTGAAATGAGTCAACATAAGACAGCATGACTGTATGAAACATTGATGCTTTGGTATTTGGCAATAAAAGGGGAACGTGGAAGATAAATCGCCACCTATAGCTCTTTTTTTTTGCAGAAAATGAAATTATTGTATACCCTATGCAACGACACACAAAAAAGATCTACAGAAAGGGTAAGATTGCCTTTGGTTTACCAGAAGATTCTGCGGTTTTATGTCCCTGTGACAAACACCAACGCTCTGATGAATATAGGCCAGTGCCCTACAAATCTGTCAAGGGAAATAGATAAGGAAATTCTGCAAAGAAAATGGGCTCGGGAACCAATATTGAACTAAGGGGATTCATATAAATTTATACAAAAATATACAGCCAGGTCCACTTGAACTATGTAAATTTTGAAAAAAGATGCACAAGCCATGAAAATAGTAAGCAAGCAATAGTAGCAAAATACAGATCTAGCATATATTAGAAACCACTCAAGCCAGACTAGATTCAAATTCTGCCTACAAAAGCAATAGGCAGTATCCCACCTTTTTTGTGAAGTTCACCAAGTCCACCAAAATAGGATCAAAATTTGAATATCGAAAGCAATTTTGTACAAAAGTTATTTGCTTGCAAAACTCTATGTACTCATTCAAGTTGCATCAGTAAGGCAGCAGCATATATCAAGCTAAAGGAAGCCTAGCAGTGAAGTTAATGGTTACCTGATACATATATAGCTTCACATATATGAGTGGCATGTGTTGGTTCATCTTGCTGTAGTGTTTGATGACACGGTGAACTGTCTCAGGGACATACTCAAGCACAAGATTCAGAAAAAGTTTGTCCTTTTCAGTGTTTGAGAAAAAGCAGTGCTTCAGAGACACGACATTTGGATGGTCAATAAGACGCATCATTTGCAACTCACGGTTCTTGTATCTCTTATCCTGAAGGACCTTCTTGATAGCTACTGTCTCACCTGTCTCCAGACATTTTGCCTGCTAAGCCAAAAGGTCGTGTGTGTTAAGGATAGAATAGGAAATAATCTATTTCCTATTCTATCCTTAAACAATAGGAAATATATTATTTGTTTCCTTAACAGTGTGCTTATGCTTAAGTTATATGTTCCATATTATGAAAATGAGCAATTTAAATGCCCTCAATACATACTTAATTTTCAACCTCCAGATGCTAGCAAACATACCTGGAACACAACACCAAATGACCCTTGCCCAATAACACGCTCAGCCATGTAACTTATGGTCTGCCAGTCACACAAATTGAATGCTACCATCATAAGCTTGAGAAACCTAAGTCAACTGAACAATAATCAAAGAAAATGAAGCTGCATCTACCTGCTTCCTTTGGCCACCTCTGCCACCAATAGTCGTCACTATAATATGACCAGTTTCTGTTCCATTCCCATTAATGACTGTTGCTTCTACTTCCTGCAACAAATGACCAAATTAGACAACGTGTAACTTTCCATCAAAATGCGGCTTAACATTGCAAACAAACAATAAATGGATACACAATAAATTGTTGAAGACAAAGGAAGCACGAAAATGAAATGTGTGGCTCTGTGTGTTATGCATACAGACCATAGCAGACAGGATAATACCTTCTCATCTCTTATTTTCATATCATTCATTTCATCAGGCAATCTATCCACTGCTAGACTACTGCCACCAGCATCTCTCAGCCCAGATACTGGTGCCATACTAACTGAGGTCATTGATAGCTGACTCAGAATCACGATACTGAAATCCTCATCGAACTGAACATGTTATTACCTGCAGGAATAAAGAAGCACAAGCAAGGAACTTAAGTTGCTATTCCAAATCTCTCAAGTGGAAAGCTATAAAGCAGAAGCGTGTGCAAATTTGACATGAACAGCAATAAGCCTCCAACCTCCAGGAGTGCAAACTATTAGCACTTAGCAGCAATTGAAAAGCAAGTCATTTTTAATGCAAAACAAAAACACTTTAGTGAATGGTTTCATAATGACATACAGATACTAGCAGACAATTCCTGAACCAAAAATACATTATATTGAATGGAATAGAAATAATTAAGAAGATGGTAACAAAAGAGATGACTGGACTACAGTAAATGTAACTATTGTGATTACGCGCCAAACAGTGCATACTGGAGCTTAAGAGGACCTAGAGGGGCACCCGGAGTCTAAAACTCAAGAGAGGGGAGAGGTGTAGATCGTATGCACAATACTCAATATCTGTTATGAATATTATGTGTATATTGAAGAGGCCTAATGGGCAATATATATAGGAACTACAAGGGGATATTACAGGGGAATATACCATATGCGGATAAGTAAAGCGAGACATATAAGGAAAGGAATAATACAATTTCTATTCTATCTCTAATACCCTTAACACATTCCCTCAAATGCAAGGCGTATGCAATAGCATTGCATTTGAAAAAGGAGTTAACAATAAAACAAGAAAAATCCGAAGTCCGAGTCTTGATGATGTCGTCGTTGCGTGCAGCTTGTGAATAAACTATCAAATCAAACCGAAGAGAAATAGATAGAAGTATGGCGACGCAGATCGAAGCCCAAGACGGTGGCGGCGCAGTGCACAAGGTGCAGAAGACGCACGACGGCCTTAGAAGCTCAGGGTGGCGGCTAGAGAAGCGGCGGCATCATAATAACTTCTACGATATGCACGCGGCTCAGATAGTAGAGTGACGGCTACTGCCATGCAAAAGAAAATTTCTATACTTCTATGACTGACAATAAATTTATAGACTCGCACGATGTGGACGAATTGAAAAGAATCTACGGACTTGAATGGACGCAACGGAAGACTCAAAAGAAAAATAACTCGAAGACTAACTCAAAAGAACATAGATGCTAGCAACAGAAAAAAAAATTCCACTCCCTCAAAACCCCCTCCCCTCTCTTCACACCCCCTCCCTCACACTCCCGCCGCCCTCGCCTCACTCGCCCGCCTCCCGCTTCTCTCCACCCTCTCACTCCCTCCCATCTCGCGACGGAAGAAAGTGGCGACGCGGGAGGCGGGGCTGAGCAGCGACCCGTGGCAACACAGCAGCCACAGTGCGGCGGCTGGAGGCACAAAGACGGCAACGCCGAGGCGGACTGGATCCAGTAGAGCTGGCGGCGAAGAGGTGTGGCGTTGGTGGCGGCCGAGGGGCCGCCAGATACGAGGAGACAGCGACTCAAGAGGCGCACACGGCAGCTGCGATCTTGGATCCGGGCGAAGACGAGCCAGATCTGGAGCGAGGAGCCACCGATGATGACCAAGAGACACAACGATCGGGTGGCGGATCCGCGAGGAGGCTGAGCGGCCGGATCCTGGCGCGGCCAGCCGGAGCCGGTTGAGGAGGCCGGATCTGGCGCGGCCAGCCGGAGGCTGGTCGAGGCGAGCCGGATCTGGTGGAGGCGGGCGCGGCGAGTCATCGACGGGTAGCGACTACCTGGATCCGGTAACTGAGAGCTCCGTCCTGGATCTGGAGCGGAGGTGGCGGATCCGCGAGATCCGGTGTGGAGACTACG
Organism: Bonia amplexicaulis; assembly: GCA_036346245.1. Lineage (NCBI taxonomy): Eukaryota > Viridiplantae > Streptophyta > Magnoliopsida > Poales > Poaceae > Bonia > Bonia amplexicaulis. Next base: position 50,134 of record JAYGGG010000217.1, read on the forward strand.
GATCCGGAGAGGCGAGGCTAGCGGCGGCCTGATCCGAAAGAGGCGACGGCGGGCGAAGACATGATGAAGACATCGGGGCCGGAGACCAAAAGCAATAGAGCGTCGTGGCGCGGGCGTCGAGGAGATGGCCGCCCCTAGGAGCAGAGATCGATCCTCCCGGGGGCAGCGGAAGACGAACGGAGGCTAGGTATGGAACCTAGGCTCTGATACCATGTTATGAATATTGTGTGTATATTGAAGAGGCCCAATGGGCAATATATATAGGGAGTACAAGGAGATATTACATGGAAATATGCCATATGCGGATAAAGAAAGCGAGGCATATAAGGAAAGGAATAATATAATTTTATTCTATCTCTAATACCCTTAACAATATCAACTCAAGCCTTTTTCTTACGCAAATATTCTCTCTCCCCCATGGTGCCTCATTTATAGCCATAGGTGAACGTGTTTACACAAATGCCTCCCTTGGGGTCTTAACTAGTGATGGCAAGCATGTCGATTCCATGGCATAACCTTTGTGGGCCCGCTTTCTAGTTACATGCATACTTAGGCTTGCTCCTGGTCGGCCGATTGGTCCGAGGTGGGGCCACTTCCCCAATGGTATCAAAGAAGAAATTACACGTTTCGGCTGAAATTTTGCAACTGCAAATTTGTTCAATGAATACTGCAATTGAATGATGAACAACAGCACATCACAATTATACTAACAAAGATGCTTGACACTGAACAATAACAAAGGAGAAAAAGAACCCACAGTTTAGACCAAATAATCCGAATGAACACTAACAAACGGCACCACTATGCCAATGAAGAAAGCGGGAAGGAAGTTTGCTTTGATGGAGGAAGGGAGTCAAAGGAAACAAATAGGCACAGTTGAGCTGCAATAGCACACCACAAGTGCAAGAACCACCACAAAATTATAAATCTTACTGTTCCAATGGCATTGAGGGGACAGAGAAAAGCTAGCTTGTGATGTAGTAAGAAGTGATTCTAACCTAGATAGAGGAATTGAGAAGACAAGCTTTTTCTATCATAGTGGAAAAACAAAAAAGTATCGACAAGCGATAGCTTCGAGGTGCATGCATTTGCAATAGTTCGACTGGAAAAGCCAAGCCGCTATCTGAGGCGGAAGCCTGACATGAACAAGGGATTGAACAGACAACAAGCAAAGCTCGCAATTTTCCTGGTGAAGGTAACACGGACAAGACAGCAGAGATCACATCGCTAAGCTCAAGAACCCACTCCTTCGCCGCCCAAGAACCCAATGCTGCTCCAAGATTAAAAAGATATTCGCGCCTTTCCCATCAAAACCCCACTAATCCTACACAAATTCGAGGGTTTTGGAGCACTAAACCCAAGCCCTCACCAATCCCCCGTGGATCTGGCCCGATCGAGCGAGCAAGAACCAATTGTCAACGCGACTTGGTTGGTTCGGAGCGTACCAGATTGCGGCGGCGCTCCGACGGGATCATGGGACTGCGGCTCCAAGTGGATGGACCGAACGAATCGGGGAGGAAGAGTCTGCTCGGATTCTCTCCACTCCACTTGTTGCGGGTGTGGTGGCTGCCGTGGCTGGGTCGGGGTGGAATGGTACAGGGAGGAAGGAAAGGAGGAGACGGGAAAATACCTTCTTTTTCTCCTTCAAGAAAGAGTTTCGAAAATAGCCACGCCTACTCTGCTTGCAAAAAAAATGTTTTTCCACAAGAACTAGATTTGGATTACTGACTAGCGATCAAACGTAATCCAATCGTGTTTGCTTGGAGTATACTAGATACTAATTATCCTATGGGGAACGAACATCACAGTTTTGTTGGCAATCAGATGGAGAGATTAATTTCCTTTTTGTCGGTGGCTCCTCTGCCTATTCAGTATCCATCCTTTATTGGTTAATCTGTACTGTATTGATTGACTAAACAATGGATGCATGAGATCATAAAGCTTGCCGAGCATGTTTAATGACTGTCTAGTCTATGTAGCGATAATCTTTCTTTCCTGTTCTTTTTTTCAGCTTTTGGCGTTTTATAATAGTTAGCGGAGTTTATAAATTAATTGTAGTGAACACTATAGTGATTTCATCTTAGAATGTACTTTTTTTATTTTTCTACAGTAGTTAGCTTTCAAACGCAGTGTCCTTTTGAGACGGAGTTTATAAATTAATTATAGTAGATACTAAAGCGATTTCATCTTAGACTATCTAAATTGACCAAAATCACATACGAATATCTCTTCCTCCATATTCTCTCTCGTGAACAATCAAAAACTAAAAAATTTAGCCAAAACACTATAAGCCCAACAGAAAAGCCCCTTTTGTCTTGCATGCAAACAGATTGCATGACATTGGGTTTTCTTGGGCTATAACTTTGGCTTTTGGTTTACGGTTTTTGAATTCTTACTGTTTGATTGAGATATTACGCATAGGAAAACAGTCGCATATGATTTTATCCGGTATAGCTGAACTCGGTATAGCATCTACTATAATCTATCTATAGACATCATCTTAAAACACATGCCGTTTAAAAATTAAATATTACAATACAAAATAATAAGCTAAAGTCAAAGGTAAACACAACCCAAGGCTGCTCTCTCATAAAGTTCAGAACAGCTTGGAAATGATGTATGCACCGGTAGTATTCTGGTGCAAATAAGACCGAGCCATGCTGTACTGCATCTTGTTGGAAAACCAGAGTTACAACCACTTTTGACACTATTTTACATTGTATTTATAAAAATAACCGTATAAGTATAGTATTAACAAAAATATCGTTTATGCCGTCCGATGGGCGGGCGGCGCCGCCGCGACACGCAGCCGCCGCCCCTCACCAGACGACAAGCAACAGCGCCGTGTGTCGCTCGCATGGCGCCGCCGCCGCCCACCAAACGATAGAAACAATATTTTAGTTAATACAATACGCATACGATTATATTTTTATAAATATAATATAAAATAGTGCTAAAAGTGACTTTAACTCGAAGACCAACTGCTCTTGCATCTGCATATGCATGCATTCTACCAGCCGGGCAACCAGCACTGTAGTCGCCAGCTATCTAGGACATGCGTGAACAGTTAGCATACGGTAAAAGTATACATTATACAGTATCGAGAGTTCAAGGCAGACAAGACACAAAGGACACAAACAACCGAATTCATGATCAAGATGTGAAGCTATAGCTTCATTAATTCAGCCGTGCAGTACTCCGTTCAGAACTGTTCACGAATTTGGAATTTTGGATATTTATAACACTGTGTATCTTAGATATTCTAAATATAGTCTCCTAAACCCAAAAATTCCATTTTTAGCCTCATTTCCGACCGGATGCGGATGTGTTAGTCATGCGGACGCACGATCGACATGTGTTAATCGTGCGGTCGGTCGATTGAACCGCCCGACCGCACGACATAGCAAGAAATAATGCGGTCCGAATCGTGCGGTCGTGCGGTCCGAACCGGGACCGCACGACCGCACGATTGCACTATAGCCCGACCGCACGATTGCACTGTAGCAAGAAATCGTGCGGTCCGGGAATTCGTGCTACAATGTAATCGTGCGGTCCCTGACCGCACAATTAAGCTAATGGGGACACCTCTGCGATCTTCTGCTGGTCAACTTCTAGGGTACATACAACCGCCCTGTGAAAGAGGATGACCTGCACCGGATGCTACAGAATAGCAATGAGACCCTCTAGTGATGAACCAGGTCAATTTTCAATCGTGGTCGAACCCACCATCAACAACTATTGAATGAATTGTGTAAGTGCTCTGGATGATATGCAAGTTTCTCATACCAGAATAAAGTCTGTACGATATCCATTTCATAGGATCGTACTAGGATCTTTAGCCAAGCCTATTGGCTAAGTTTCTCTACTTGTTACGTTTGGGGCTCCAGGCAACTTCAGGGCACAAAAGTCTCCTTTGATGTGGTCGACTTCGACGTTGCGTATAACGTTATACTCAGATGACCAACTCTGGCACGTTTTTTGATTGTCACTCACTATGCGCATCAATGACTTAAGATGCTAGGTCTCAAGAGAGTCATCACAGTTCGCTGTGATAAGAAAATGGTGCTAACATGTGACCAAAAGTCCCTCAAGATGGTCGGGCAGTTATCGACTCGAGAAGCTACCAAGACGCAGCCTTCGACTAAGCACTCGAAACCTAAAGCTACGTCGAAGCCGAATAAGGAAGTCAAGGAGGTTCCTCTGGACCCAGTGGACCCTTCGAAGACCGCTCGCATCGAGATTACTTTCGACCTCACATAGGAAGACGCCCTCGTCACCTTCCTCCGGACAAACACAGATGTGTTCGCGTGGTAGCCATCCGACATGCCCGGAGTCCTAGGGAGGTGATCGAGCACATGCAAGCTCTATGACCTGATAAGAAGCCCGTAAAACAAAAAAATATAGAGATTTACACTAGATCAACGGGAAGCTATCAGATTAGAAGTGGACAAGCTACTTAAAGCAAGCGATATAAGAGAAGTTGAACACTCAGAGTGGTTGGCTAACACTGTAATGGTAAAGAAGTCTAGCAGTAAGTGGCGCATGTGCATAGACTATACCGATTTGAATAAAGCTTGTTGAAAGATCAAGCTCCGTTTAAGTTGATTTTGGTGATAATGACAAATACTATTATAATATTTTAGTGATAATAACAATTGTATATATGAGACTAATATGTTTGTGTAAATATATTATAGCTTAGTCTCATTTGGATGGAAAAGTGAAATCAAAGAGGTATGCATTCGAAATTATATTTTCTCATATATTAGTGCATTTCTTATATCCAAAATATAGATTGAACTCTACAAATAATCCAAAATGAATATGTGCATATATTTTCATTATATACACTTGTATGTACACATTTAGGGGGAGCTCTCTCTATATTTAAGGATTCATAAGTATTGATCCATGTCTTCTTTAATATGCATATTTAGGATCTTTACTTTGAAATACATTCTTGAGTATATATGTAGTTTGTGTAGTTTATATATACTCATGTGCAATCGGGTTGTCATCTAACTTCCCCATTATGTGTTAATGGTTAAAGAATTAATGAAAATCGGATAAGTAAGTTTTGTTTAAAGCTTATTTTAGAGTATACAATTGTTATATACAAGTTGTATACTCGCAAATCAATCTTTATCTTATTGTTTATTGAGATTGTCATGAATTACCAAAAAAGAATATTGTTGAATTTAGTTTCTCCGTTATGTGTTAATGGTGAAGTTTGGTAATTGATGACAATTATTTTGTGGACTAATATTTTCCATGAGTTGGATGAATAAGTTAGGTGCCGCAAATGAGAATGACTTGGGATGACTTCATGTGTTGAAGATCATCAAGTCTTGATGGAAGATGGCTTCATGTGTTGAAGGCCATCAAGAGAAAGATGAATCATGAGTTGATGCATGTCTAAGGAGATGATCATGTGTTGATCATCAAGTCAAGTGAAGACCATCATGTATTGATGGAGTTGAAGAAAAGAATGCATTATGAGTTGATGCATATCAAGACGATGATCTAAGACAAAGGTATGACTAGTTAGGGTTAAGAATGTGTTCCTAGTCTTTTATCGGTCTTGGTATTTTGTTGGAAGATCGGATTGCTAGTATAGGTTGACGTATTATTAAGAGGGACATGTCTAGTAGTTTAAGTCTTACCATGTGTTGATAGCTCAAATCTCACTTAGGCCTCCTCTACATCTCGATAATTGTAAAAGATCTTCTGTTCGAATCTTGGTAGGACTCTAGCTTAAGTTTATTTTCGACCAATGCTGCACAAACCCTGCGAATTTTTGTTGGGGAGAGGACCGCTTTGGGATTTATGTGTAAAGATATTATTGATAAGAGGGAGGCTGTTATGGCTTAGACGCGAGGGTCTGGATGCAGATCTTTCAAGTTCCATCAAATATTTCACCAGAGAACCATTTACTCGTTGCCAAGTGTAGGTCTTGATCGGGATAAACAAGAACTCCCATGTATTTCAACCATGTGAAATTTTGCAAATTTTTGTTGTAAAAGTTTGTGTTGACAAATACAATAATCGAGAATTTTTCGACATCTGTGAACCTCCAAACTCCGAAGTGACTTCACTGGAAGAAAACTGCTCAGCCCGTCTTTGTTGTGAAGGGAAAAACTGTTATGGCCTATGATCCTAACAAGCAACGTGCACAGTAAACGTGTAGTCATGAACAGTACACGGTGCGGTAGACGTGACCACCACACATTATTTTAGCAATAAAGTCTATTTTGATCATTTGATGGTTCGATAGCACTGATACCAAATAGACAATATTGCTACAGTACAATATACTGTTCACAGCTACAGTGTCACACTATTCATAAGCTTGCCGTGCGCCTCGCCAAGGATCATGGACCATAACAAAAACTGACAATAAGAATTCGACACATTATACAAAGATCACAAGAACACGTTTTGTTCTGATCGTTGGCGATGGTGCAACACTGCATCCTCTTCTGAACATAGCACTGGAGTGGACCGCAAAGAAAGAATTTTACAACCTAAAGTAAAGTCAAACATAACGAAATGAATGGAAGCATGTGTTTTCTTCACATGTTAGGCTGTAAATATAATTAATTAATAATGAGGGTATATAAGCTTATAGCACGAAACCATCTTGCTTTAAATACAAACGATCTCCTCCTTCATACAGTAACATGATCCTTTGATCTTAGCCACCACACTGAATTTATTAACTACGCTTATTTCAACCCAAGCTCCTCACATTGCACCACGCTCTAACAACTCCCATCTGAATGTTGGCGCTGCGTAAACCCTGGGAAAGGTATGGAGAAGTATGCCAACGCAGACACAGATCACGGCGACGCCCATCACCGTCAGCATTGCTGGCCTGTACAGGAAGGTCCTCGCGGCGGAATTGGGGTACATCGGAGCCTGACGGCTGCAGATGTTGCACCTTGGCACTGGCGGTGCCATTGGCATGCTCCTGCAGATCTCGAGGCTAGCGTCACCAGGCTTCACACCATCGGTTATTACAGAGCACATACTGCTGGGAACGCCAAGGACAACATGCCATTTGCCAAGATGCTTATCAATCTTCTTCTGGACCAGATTCAGGTAAGCATCGTTGCCCCTCTGGCGAGCATAGTCTTCTGGGGTGAAGCCTGTCTCGTCTCGTGCATTTCTCCACACATTGATTCCAACCTGGAATGAGAAACAATAGTAGGGAGATTAGACAGCATATTCAAATTTTATTAATAGAAACAAACTAGGATATAAAGATCAGTAATGCACGTGATACAGCATCATTGATGTGTTCATCATTTAATTGCAATGAAGTCTATAGCTATGCTAAAAGATAAAGAAAAGGTTAATCTACTAATAAGTTGCCATTGGTGTCCTGCTGTAGTTTTACCAAGTATTCAAGCATATAGCAGCTTGAGGTGGAGAAAAATAGGCAACATAGAATATGAGCAGGTACTTAAATCATATTCCAAGAATTAGATAAGGGGATACCAGTCCAGGATCATCAGTCAGCGCATCCAATACATCCTCTGCATCACTAGTGGCAGCAGCTATATGGAGGGGGGTAAATGTAGAAGGGCCCCGAGCATCAGGTCTAAATAGGTATGTCTCTGCAGTTCCCTTCAGGCTTTTATTCGGCTTGTATCTCAGCAGAAATCTAACCATTCGGACAGATTTCCTTCTCACAGCAGTGTGCAGCAAATTTTCTAGCAACACCACCTCTTCTGGAGACTGGGACCCCACATCAACAAGGCCAACAAATAAGAAATCTAACAGCATTTTGGTCACAGCACACCACTCCCGCTCCATGGCGAATAGACCAAGATTCCTGAATCTCCACAGGTTAAAGGCAGCTTGAGGTAGCTCCACTGTGTCATGTTTAGATATTCTGTTTGCTCTATGAAGAAGCCAGCCCAGTTCATTTAGAAACTCTAAAGCTTGGTTCCTGGCATTGTCATCATCTGCCTGTTCACGACTAGAGGACTCAAATATGCTCTCCAGCTCACAAACCTCGGAGCATATGTCCTGCTCAGCAATTATGAACGGGAAGAAACCATTGCTAAATCCACTATCTTCAACCTGAAATCACCGATGCCATTCAGACTAAGTTCAAAAGTTATGATCGAAAAACAGAAACAACATCAAAACAAAAGCTATCTGACAAGTTGTACCTCTATGAACCCTCTTCCTCTTGAACCAGGGAGAGGACAACAAAAGTTGAGACATTCGGTATCCTCATGCTCAATGTCATCAGCTAAAATAGCTGTGTCTTCCTGGAATATACAGCGCCCTTCAAATGAGCAGATTAGCCTACGAACACGAGAAGATGGTGATTTTAGATGACAGTGAATAAGCTGAAGGAAGCATCAAGCTGTACTAGCATCCCCTTCCATGATGAGCGTATGTAAATTACAGATGATAAAGTACCTTGAGGAAGTGCCGACTAGGTTACAGCCTTCTACTCTGAAATTTACTGTTGCTGAATAAGGAGCAGCAACTGGTCGGACACATAAAATCTTGCAGTAATGATGCGAATTGGGTGCCAGTGGTCTGTCCAACATAACTTGACCTGCAGTAATATGAATGCAAGGCGAGATCTACAAGTTTCCAAGTACTGCATATAGAATAAAACTTGAACAGCAGTGCAAAATAGCTAAGCCCTTGGACTCACCATTGTGCACAAAAGCAATCTGACGCCGTACCATCACAAATACCAAACCAGATGCCCAAAAGTTATCAGTGGAACTACTCAAAAGCTTATCCAGGTGTGAGCTCATATTATCAGAGAGCTGTAGAAAAGAAATGTCAACCACCAACCAAAAAAGGCCACTATCGTGAGATTACATAAGAAAGCATACCTCTCTCCATGCAGACTCCACTAACCGAAGATATACTGTTAGAATAATACAACCAGGTCTAATATAGCTCTCTATATCAGTAGGGCTACTGGACAACCAACCAAGAATCTGAAATTCAGGATTTAAGTGTTAGATCCAAGATATGTTCTCTTGTACCATTATGAGAAAAGGCATAATTTACCTGTGATCGCAAGACTGGAGGTAAATCACTAGGAACTTTCTCGAAAAGCTTGAAGACAATTTTATTAGTCCGACACTGCAAGCAAAATAACAAAAAAAAAATCCACGAGAGAGAGAGAGAGGATCTGAGCATATTTTAGGTGCAAATTCACTATGAAATATTATGATAGCACTGTCATTTGGTATTTCTGTAAGTATGTGCTACCAAGACTATTGTTGTACTCAACGTAAATTTTGCTCTTTCATGCATGACATCAGATACAGGTCAAAGGGTTGCTCAGTTTGCTTTGAAACTTTGTAGTGTTCATGTGGATGTGGCATTAATGTGCTAATGAGATGCGATGAATTGGTTATTTATCAGATAGACCTGTATCTTGAAGTGAGATACTTTATTCGTGCAGGAAACTTCTTCAGTTTAAAGTTTGGATCTTAGGGAATGAATTCTTATTTGCACTATTCCATTCAAATTTCTAGTTCCTGATATGTAATTATGTATCAAAGTTGTAGTACAGGTATTGAAAAGTCAAGCGGGTGGAAAAGTCAAAAGGTTGAAATAGTACAGCTAGGAGTTGTACAGCAAATGGATTCACAATATAGCCCTGCATAAACCAAACATATTTGACATCTCAATCCAAACCTCATTCCAGTGCATTGAAAATCCCATTCCAATTCAAAATCCAACCTTGAAGTAATCTCCACATAAGATAATAGTTTTCCTTATAATAGCTTGATACTTTGATATAGATGTGCATATAATATTACAATATTAACAATGCAGATAAGTTAACATATGTTGTTATCAATAGATAAGGTTGTTACTGTGAAGACTGATAAGTTCTACGAGAATTTTGAAATTTGCCCTTTAGCTTTCGTTATATGAAGCTGTTGCAAGGAATAAAATTAAACCTGAGCATCTCCATTTGAGCTTGACAATGACTGAGCTGATGTTGAATCTGAATTGCCACTAGTCTGTGGTGGGCTCTGAGTAGAGTCGTGCTGCATCCATGATGGACAATTAGGAGAATCAGTTGCCTTGAAGGCCGGTGCAGGTGAACCTTCATACCGATCCTCAAAGCCTTCGATATCATTGCAAGTGTCATTCAAATCAAAATCCTTAAACTTGCATGCTGGAGGCTCTGTACAGATGAATAAACAACAACAAAAAAGTATACGCTAAATTTTTATCAGCAAACATTTCCTGAAGGGGTTAAAAATGGTTATGCATCTCACCGGGAGTTGCCACCATGGTAGCCTTTGATTGTACTGGTACAACAGATGAAGATGCCTGCCCACATTGACCACCATTCACAAAAGGCGCCTTAGAGTTAGATGGTCCCGCAGCCTCTGCTGCAGCAGTATTCAACAAAGCATTAGGTGCTTCAGAGGTCCCAGCATTTGATCCATTTTGCATGCTTTGACATGCCTCCAGGAGTTTACAGAGCTCTTTTGGATCCAATGATTTGGCAACAGTCCCCAGGTTTCTCCAAAGATTGGATAGCAACTCCTGACCTTTTAAATGCTCAGCATTGTCAGCTGCAAGTACAATTTGAAGAGTCATGTCTCTTCCTGAATATTACCATAAAGAGTAGTTCACAAGATTAATAACTATGCTGGTAATAGTGCACTTTATGCAAAATCATTATTCATATACTAAATTTAATAGATATGCTATCATGGACGACTAACATCACAGCATCCTGCAGTTGCAAAATATGATGGACATCCTATTCCTACAACACAGCTTGTGGAGGAACTTTCTGTAAGCAATCCTGGAATTGAACATCAATAAACCAAACAATAAAACTTCAAGTACACCCACTACCACGTTACAGACCTTATGGTCCAGGAAACTACTGTATTTCAATCAACATGTCTGATAAAGTAACAAGAACCTTAGCTTATATATTGTAAATCCATCTACAAGAAAACAATTTGGAACACCATCATGGTCTACTATTAGGTTCAATACCAAGTAAACTTCAGTCAAAAACATAACTCACCATAAATTTACTTGATTTAAGGAGAAGCAAACTATACTAGTACCAGTACCTTCATATGCAGAATAGGTAACTGTCTATGTTACTATAGCAAGTTAGCAACCTTGAAAACATTACTTACTGTTCAAATTGGCGCATATTCCAAGGAGACTCAACAGTAAATAATTGCTAACTTTGTCCTCGATCGAAGCAGTCCCACCAACAGCAATTTCAGGGCAGGCTTTCCTCCTCCGTCTATTGTGGCCTGCTAAACGCCGACGGCAACTTCGCTTCCCTTCATCAAATTCTTCGAGAAGGTGAAATCTGTACAGGAACATGTACAGTAGTTACAGAAATTGCCAATGTTTGAAATAATGCATATTGGCACCATCACACAATGCTCTGTAAATAGATCTTTAACTACACAAATTATGTGCCCAAGAATTGTGTAAATCAAATGCTGTGAAAAATAGCCCTTGGCTATGCCCAAGAATAACTCAGTATTTTCTAAAAGTGAACAGTAACTTAAACAAAGTATATCGGTTTCGAAAAGAAAAGGAATTGAAAGAAAGTACAGAAAAAAAGGTGATAGGATTAGGTTGACAGGACGACTATGCATTTGAACTTAGCAATGATACGATTATATTGATGGGGCAACTCTGCATTTCAACTTAGCAATTGGTTATAACTCATAGAAATTCAATAAACCAGACTCATGATTCCGGATATAGATGTGCAATGCATGCTAAAATGTTTGACTCGTGGTGGATGCCGTGCTTATGTAAACATCTAACAGGTTTACTTTAGAATATTTTCCCGCATACCATGTGTCCATATGTTTGCTCATCACCACTACTTATGTGTTACTAAACTGTTCCCTATTGTTACATGAGTTAGAAATTGAACCATTAAGCGTGAGGCATAACTGACTTTTCTTAGCATGACACTGTTTAACCACTTCTCCCAGCATCATCACTATATCTTGTCTATGGAAGTTGGATGCTCCCATCTTTTACAATTTCTAGCCAAATTTCTTTCAAAAGTATTTAATATTTTCTACTTAAATATTTTCCATTTCAGTCTACAAATGATACTATACTTATCTTTTTTTTCTATAGTAGTCGTAGATTATAGTGATTATCAAATATCAAAGGTTAGTGCATAGAACATCATCATGGTTGAAGGTTTGCAAAGGTCGCATGTCTGTGTTTGGCCGCACTAAATCAAACTTCCATAACACATTCCACCCACCCATTTCAATATGAAAGAAATATTACATACATGTAAATGAAAGGTAATAGCAGCTGAATCATAAGACTAACCTACTACATTGCTGGCAGAACCGCTGGACGGCGTTCCCGACCACAGCAGTGGTTGCCTTAGCATGCATCTCACAGACCTTGTGCCGCCGATGGTAATCCTTCGCCACAGTAAGGTCCGCCCTGCAGCCCTCCACCTGGCACACTGGCCCACTCGAACTGCCACCCTGCAACCTGATCTTCTTACCATTTCTCTCCTCCTCATTAACGCCGCCACCCTCTACCGCTCCCCCAGCAACACCATCGCCTCCGATTCTCAAGCTGAGCGCCCTGCCACCATTCTCCATCGGGTCATCATCCTCCACGTCGTTGTCATCGTCGTCAATGACCACCACCCGCTTCCTCTTATCAGAGTCACCTCTTACGGTACCGTTCCTGACCACCTCGGCCTCGGCTTCCTCAGAGGAAGACGGTGAGCTGTTCAGCGCCAATCCGTTCCCCGCCGCGGCGGGCACCGGCGTGGCGACAAAGCGCTCGCTGTCCCAGCTCCAGTCGTTGAGGTCCCAGCCGAACACCCTCTTCTCGTGCCTGTTCAGGTCAAGCTCACCTAACCCACCGCCGTACAAGTGGCGGCTCTGCGCCCCGACCCTGGCCGCCTCCATGGCCCGCCCCCGAAACCCTAGAAGGAGCTCTTATCAAAACTAACCTTCCGGAAACCGCGAAAAGGAGCAGCAACCGCAGGAGCCGAGAGATCTAGTCGGCTTCCCTCAAGAAGTCGACGAACGTGACGCCCACGCAGCCACGGATCCAAACCAGCGAAACCCACATGCCCTCGCGCCGCCGCCTCCGAAATCAGGCAGAGCGCCGCGAATCCGAGCTCATACAGCCCGAATCACCGGGAAAAAAGTATAGCGAATCATTGGAGCACTGAACCTGGCGAATCTGCAGCAAATACTGCAGATTTGGGGACGAATCGAGCCCCGGAGGGATCGAGTTGGGCGAATTCCGCAGGGGATTGGGGAATTTGCGGGGTGAAATTTTGGTGGGAATGGTCTTTAGACCAGTGGAGTAATGGAGTCGACGAGAGCAGAGGAGGGGAAAGGACAAATGGCAAAAGATGGCAGAGGCAACGGGGACGCGTAGCGCGATGGTTTAGTAGAAATAGGGGCGCCAAAATTGCATGCCACACCCGGCAGCGGAAAATAAATTCGGCAGTTAGCCGATTTCCTTTTGCTTTGTCATTTTGTCATTTGTTCCTAAGAGCTGTTGACGTCTTTGCATTTTTTTTTCTCTACTACATTTTTATGGTATGTTCCTAGTACAAACACACTAGATATACTGAACATTTCTCATTTTATTTGGACTTTCGTAATGTTTTCACTTTCTCCAAAAATGGTGATGCTACTACGAAAGAGGAGTGGAGATGTTAAATGGTAAGAAATATCATGGTTACATATTGAGAAATATCATGGCTCCATTCGTTTGGGCTTAGACTTCTGGCTTCCGGCTTAGTTTTTACTATTCCTAAATTTCGTCTTTTTTTGACTTTTTGGATTTCTTTTGAACTTTTTTGTCGGTTCTTTTTTCCTGTATTCGTTTGCATTATACGTGCTGGGCTAACCTATTTTTTCTATTTTTAATTTTTTTAAAATTTAATTATGACAAATAAGTCACCATCAGTTATAGTGTAATTGCTGCCAGTTACAGTGAAAATTCAGCCATAAGCTATAAAAATTCAACCCAATCGAGCACCACCCAAGATTGCAGATTAAGGAAGCGGTTAAGTGTAGACGATACTTGCATAGTTTCATGACAAATTATGAAGTCCACGAAAGATAGATCTCATGAGCAAGTCAGACTTTAGAGTTGTTTCGACTTTCGGGCCATCCAATTCGAATTATGTAAGAGTAGGAATGTTCAACTGCATACGTCATGGGATAAGCAGCAATTGAATTGTATGTGGTGTCTAAGTAGATGGGCCTGTTTTTTTGGCTGAAGTTTATGGATTTTGGTTGTGGTTTGTGGTTTTTAGACTGTTCGTGTGAGAGATTATAGAGTAACAGAAACTTAGTGCGGTTTTTGCCGATATAAATGTAGTCGGTATAGTATGTACTACAATTAACTAGTAGACCCTATCTTGAAAAGATACTTCGTTTAAAAGCTAGTTACTGTAGAAAAGCCAAAAATCAGCTTTTAGAAGTTGAAAAGAACATGCTCGATATCTAACAAGCAATGCTTTAAATTGCTGAGATTGGCTTGAAATATAGGTTGTTCAAAGCGCACTAGATGTAAACAAGTCAAAAGTTTGAGTCATTTTGAGTATTGGATTGTAGTATGGGGGTGTTCTTTTTGGCTTCCAAAAGCAACTTTTGACTTTTGCTACAGTACCCAACTTTTAAATGGAGTATTTTCTCAAGACGAGATATACAAGTTAATTGTAGTACACGTTAAAAGTCTAACATCTGTATCAACCAAAATTGCAAGCGAGTATCTCTCTCCGCAATCTCTCGCAAATGTACCAAAATTCAAAAATTTCATAAAAGCCATGTCATGACCAAAAGAACAGGCCATATATCTCTAATTAGGTAATAGAAGTAAATGACATGAAACTGTAAATAGCATGTGACGAGTACAATCATTGAATTATTCGATATTTGAGAAGTATGTGACAAGTAGTGCAGGCCAAGAAAAGATAAAGACTTGTAAATTGTACAAAAAAAGGGGGCTATAGCTTTAAATTGCTTACAACGTGCGACAAGTTATGTGACATCCGAATAGGTATATGCCAATTAACACTACTGATGAAAAAATAAGGCTCAAAACACGACGGTTGTCAAACAAGCCAAGCTTTTGAAGCAGCCAAATTTTTCGAGACTCGTTCAATATCCTCACATCGTTATTTCTAGCAAGGAGAAACTTGGGAGCAAACCCAAACCCCGGTTTGTGTGGTCATCCACAAGAGCATGATTGTTACCATAGAGCGTACATATTTAGCTCAAAATAAATTAACACTTACCTTTGTTTTTATTTGCTTTTTTCATATGGACATAATTTGTCATGTAATTTTTAACAAGTTAACACATAGTAAAAAAACAAATAAAAGTAAATTAGTGTCTCTATCATAATATTCCATTGTAAATATCAAATCATTCTAATCGATCCATAGATCCACCTTCTGGATGGATCAGTTGAACATTCTGATAAACCGCCTAACCCATCCATTCTCAACGAACGTGTCATCACCTTTGGCTGGAAGTAACCTCGGAATTATAGCTATCGCTGTCGTGGTTACGTCAGCATGCTTGTGTAATAACTTGCAACGAGGCAATCTTGCTAACTGCACAGACACTACTACCACAATAGTGTGGCAACTGGCAACCAACCATGCCAAGTGTTGTTGTAAGTTTTCAAAAACTAGCGACTTGGTCTGTTCATATTGTTTTTTTTTTTGGCTTCTACTTTTTGGAACCAAAATCAATATGAATACTCTAGCTTTTATAAATTATTTCTATTAGTCACTACTATTTATTAGCCACTATAATATGCGCTTTCACATATTGTAACGTTTTTTGTATTTTATTATATTATAATTTCGTAAGTCGAATGGCAGGTCGAATATTGTAGTGTCTTTCGTTGCTCCGTCTTTCTTACATAATCTTTACTATTATAAAAGAATGAGTTAGTGGTTGGTCCGGCTTCTCCCACCCCTTCTCATAAAAGACTACGCTGACATGTGGCCCCAAAAGACCTACGCCGAATCTTTCCACCTTTCCATCAAAATATCTTTCTTTCCATGATTTAGTGTAAGGTGGATTTCATCTAGACTGCATTATAGAGTACATGTTGTATTTTTCATCCAGTGCTTAATCTTATACTAGATACTAGCTGAATGCTCGTTGCTACAGATTTTAAAATTTTATCATATTATATGTTCTGAAACTAACGGGTGGTAAAAAAATTTAGAACATGCATACAAATATATTCTAAATTTTTTAAAATTCATAGCAACACACGGACATTTAGCTAGTACACTATTATTTATCAGTTACTATTTATTTATCAGATGCAACCAAAAGTCATCAGCAGAAACCAATATGAATAGGCTTAAGAAGAGCACATCACATAGAAAAACGTGGACTGGTTGAGTGAAGGCTTGTAAACCTAGACCATCAAGCATACAATTAATAATAGAAAACAACAATTTTTGAAGAAAACTTTAATGATCGTCAAGAATCCATTGCCAGTTTCTAAAATTCAATGATCTATAGACGCTACTTGCCATTTATCATGACAATGTGGCAGCATATAATTAATTGTTCATGTGTGTGTAGCACCAGTTTCCTTCCGTGAGTCATATAAAATGGTTGCTTGTCATGGCTTTGAGTTGTTGACTAGTGCTTGTGTCAGTGTTCCACCACCCACTGTCGCTAGCAGCTTCACTCTGAATTATAGTCCTTCTTTTTCAACTTTTATCTTTTTATAGTAACTAGTTTTTAAATAAAATGTCTTTTTAAGATGGAATCTACTAATTAATTATAGTACATATTGTATCGATTTTATTTATATTGGCAAAAACCGCATGTGAGTTTCAGTTACTCTGTAATCTCTCATACAAACAGCCCAAAAATCATAAACCGCAGCTAAAAACCGAATGCCGCAGCTAAAAAGAACAACCCCATAGTTGTTCTTTTCTACTCACTCAATTGTGGTCTTATCATGGTTGCCATCATCGCGGAGCCACCATGTGCAGTCGCCAATGCCACGGTGGCCGCCAAGTCGAGAGTATAAATAACGCCTTGTTGGATTATGACGACATTATGTCGAGGCACGCGCGCGCTAGTTGCCACAACCAACATATATAAAGCGATTGTCACTTCGTCCTATGATTTGCCCATAAGACAAAACACTAGTGTCAAGACTTTTTGCAGTGTATAGATAATTGAATTAACATATATTATAGATTCTAAAGAATGGTAAAAAGGGAAATCAAACTTCCCAAGTCTTGAATTTTAAAGGAAACATTGTGGAGATCCTCCAAAATTCCCATAAATTTTCGTGTTCCAGAGGATATCGCTTCAAATCTACATATTTGAAAACATGTCTTCTCAACGTAGATGGATATGTTCTATTTATTTTTTAGTTTTGGTTTCTCTAGATGTCAAAATAAATGGGACAGTTTCTTCAAATTGCTTCTTCGAATGGCTTTCTGAGTTCACGGGTGGGTGGGTCGTCTACATCAGTGATCTCTATCAACCATCACCGTCTTAAAAAATACAACAACAAAACTATCGTTTGTAACCAAAGGTTGTTAGCTATAGCAAAAAAAAAAAAACAGCCCCATATACACCAAGTTGAAGTTGTTCTCAAACCGAGTAACAAGAGGTCAGACTTCGAAACCCCATTGACTCGATTCCCTTTCCATTTCCGAGCAGCGTTTGGACTTCACTTTCTAATCATTTTATATAACGTTTCGAAATTCTAGTCAAACTAAAGTGCTACAGCTCGCACCTGATCATGAGGAGCGTTGGATTTTGTGCAGAGATCTGCTGCCTCTGAAGCACTTTTCAGAATTTCAGTAGAGGGACTGGTGCTGTCGGAGAGGGAGAGAGAGACTCGCCTCGTGGGCTTCCTGTCTATCGGTGTGTGCCACTGCTGACTGGTGGGCCACCGTAACTTTTTCCTACGTGTATACAGGTGTGCGTGTTGGTGCCCACGCTGGTCTGTTGGCACAAATAGCCATGTTCATGTTAGCTGCGACGGATAATTTTTATCTAAAAATAAATAATAATATGTAAAAAATAATTTTTAAAAAGGAAATGAGCGATGAGAAAAACAAAGAAGAGATAAGTGTACGAGATGTGAGTGAGAGGAGTGAGATTTGTGATACGCCCCTAACCCTCTGCCTTATTCCAAAGTGGGGATGCGGCTTCTCTAATCAAAAGTTAGAAGTAGAAGCTAATATAAATAGATCTAAACTGTTGCTAGATGGTTACTTCCGTTGGCTTTTTTGGAGGGAGCTGATGATTCTTTGTGGCTGAGGTTTATGGCTTATGTCTTTTAGGCTGTTCGTGAGAGAATACGTAGTAATAGAAACTCACGTACGATTTTTACCGATATAAATAAAATTGTTACAGTGGGTACTATAATTAACTTATAAACTTAAAGATACTCCTTTTAAAAGTTACTTACCGTAGAAAAGTCAAAAAACAGATTTTAAAAGTGGAAAAACAGATCCTTTCTTCGCTTCTTCCATGGAGACTCGCGAGAGGCCGTGACATACCTGTGTTTCAAACAAGCGATGAAGCAGTCTGTGGTATGCTTTGTATCTAGGGGTCTATTCTTTAACAGTTTCTAGAAGCGGCTTTTAGCTTTTATTACAGTACCTAACTTTCAAACAAAGTATTTTCTTAAGATGAGATCTATAAGTTAATTGTAGTACACGTCAAAACCCAACATCTGTATCAACCAAAATTGCAAGCGAGTATCTCTCTCCATAATATCTACAGTAAACAGTTAAAATTCAAAATTTTCAGTTAAAAATCATAAACCACAGCCATATCAAACAGGCCCTAGCGCTAGCGTTATGTGCAACTAACTAGCAATAGCTAGCAAAATCTAGTTTTGAAACAGAAGAACGCAAGCTCACCGATCACCCTCTTATCTTAGCCGCAGTGCTATCATCCATAGACCATGGTAAACACTAGACATTTCGTACCCTAATAAACAGCTCGCTCGTGCTTAGAAGCTCACATATTGGTAAGCAGCTGGGCACGCTATTTATCATTATTGATTGGCTCGCAGTACTGCTAGCTTAGCTAGCTAGCAACAATTATTAGACATGCATGGACGCGCGTAGGACGGACGGAGTCGAGGCTGGCGATCCGTGATTCTAGACTTTGTGTCGCACGCAATGGCGACCTGATTTGGACAAAACCGCTGGGCATCACGCGTATCTTGCCATCATCGCATTCATATGATGGGACGGCCGACGATATTTCAAATATTGTTGCTCATATGTACGATGGATCTAGCTAGATGGGTATAGGACTGTTTTTTTGGTACGGCTTATGGGTTTTTGTTGAAAATTTTACTTTTTTTTCGATAGAAGTTTGAACTTGTGATTTTTTTGGTTAGATTAGTTACGTTTAACCTGTAGATCCCGTGATAATGCCGAGAATAAATGGCGTGCGTGCTCTGAAAGAAAAGAAGAAAAAAAGTGATTGATAAAGATTGGGAAAGGGAGCTGTGACTGTGAGTGGCTGGATGTGTAATTCACGTGCTGTTCATGCTCAGAAAAAGGGCATATGGTGAGGGTCTGAATTCTGAAACGTATGAGACGATCTCTCTCTCTCTCTCTCTTTTTTGTTCAGTTGATTTTTTTTTGTTGAAAAAAAACAGAGCTGAATCGATCGACTGCTGTGAGCCGAAACAGAAACACCATCATTAGAGACTGAATAGTTTAGGGTGCGCCTGAAAAGTAGTCTGTTATAATAATGTGTGTGCTCGTAGCTATCGATGAATTATTAGACGGGAAAAGTCTCTCTCTTCTCTCGCTCACGGCCGGATTTTCTATACAGGAGAAAAGCTAGGACTACACGTATGTATGTGTGTGTGTGCGTGTTCGCATGGCCCACACACACGCGCAACGCAAGCGTCTCATCTGCGCGCGTGCGGCGTGGCGATCCATTCATCGAGCAACATGCATGTACCGGCGCACTAGCTAGCCAACCACCGGTCCCAAAGAAATAAGGGCCCTCTTTTTAGCTTTCGGTTTGTCCATTAAAAATAAATAGTAGAACAGTTTTGCTATTGTATAGTCGATTGAAATTTTTTTATCTCTTAATCATTTAAAATTGTATTTTCAGTCACCTAAAATTGCAGTGCACTAATTCCCCCTCTGAAGTTGCACTCTCAGTCGTATAAAATTGCAGTATAAAAAATGACTGAACACGAAGAGAAAAAACAATCGGTTATGCAATAGTCACTCCCATAGTAAAAATAGACAGAGGGGGCGAGTAATAGGAAAGTGAGAGATGCGTGCGTAAGACATGAGCGAGAGAAGTAGGGTGTGCGATGTTCCCGTGACCCCTACGTTATCCCTGAAGTGAGACGGAAGCAAGAGAAGTGAGGAAGCCACTTCAGAAAACCGGATGTTTATATTGACAGAAGTCAGAAACAGAAGCCAATATGAACAAACCTTATAGCTTCTTCCGAACAAACAAACGGAACGGCTTCTCTGTCGCATATTCAGAGCAGCTTATCAGCTAATCTGGAATGAAAGCAATGCGCGCGCCTTCTGTGGCGATTGCAACGTCATACAAGATATGTTAGTTAGCATTCGATAGGATGGTGTTTTGTGGTGTTTGG
Organism: Bonia amplexicaulis; assembly: GCA_036346245.1. Lineage (NCBI taxonomy): Eukaryota > Viridiplantae > Streptophyta > Magnoliopsida > Poales > Poaceae > Bonia > Bonia amplexicaulis. The sequence continues at coordinate 70,783 of JAYGGG010000217.1, forward strand.
CAGGTGCCATAAGCCTGCGTACGTAGCTGGCTTAATTAGCTGATCCTAGTTGTAATCTTTCTTATGTTTTCTCTCTTACTGTTTTCAGTTATGGGAATCTTGACTTTTTTTCTACCTGCGTTGTAAGATCGTTTGTTTATTGGTTGTTATTCCCCTTCTATCTTTAGTAGAAAGACACATAAATCTTTTGCGTGTTTCTGAAAAAAATATTGACTGTTCATCTCTCTCTAGTCGTTATTCTTGGTCCTACAAATTGTATATATTGTATCTAGTAGTTGCGACTTGTAAGGTTGTTCACGGACGACCGATCGAGGTAATGACTGGTAATCACCTTTGACTGTCGCCCTCATGGTCTTCTTCTTCTTCTTCGAGAGAGAAAACCACACGAAATATTTTTCGTAAGGTTCATTTTTCTTGGGCTGGCCATGGTAGGAGGTCAAGCATTCGCATTCCATTCCGCGAGGGCGGAGCCATGGAGAGAGAAATTTGGCCACCGGCCGTCTCGTGCCGGTGCCGTCTTCCTCGCTCAAATCGACGCAGCAATGTCGTCGCGCCTCCCGCCGGCGAGCAGAGGGGACGCCGTCGAGAGAGAGGACGCCTCCGTCGAGATTTGAGTGCTCGCGCCCGCACGTACGTGCTCGAGAAATTCTCGACGGCGTCCATCTCGCGTCGATCGATCATTCGCATCTGCATTCCGCGAGGGCCTTGCAACTTTTCTTAAGTTACTCCTTGCAGCTGCGGCCCCCCCCGGACTCCTTGAATGAAATCTCTCGATCGATCGACTCTTCTTCTTCTTCTTCTTCTTTATATATATCTCGTCAAAATCTGCTCCAATCCTCGGCAACATTCGTGCATGCGTTGCATTGCGTCTACCTTGCATTCCCCCGTCAATCCCTAATTCCTCCAAGATTCCTTTTACTTTCTAATAATCCGCCATTAGGTCAGGTGCTTTCTCGCTTTCTCTCTTTCTTTTTCCTGCTTCACAAGAAAAACAAGTCAACATACCTGTTACTAATACTCCCTCTGCCAAACGAGAGGAAAGGGAAAACACAGCGACGTATTTTTGCAACATGAGGTCAAGCGTCATGATGCTGGAGGCGTGCCTAGTCACCGAACACATTGGCCGTCTCCGGACTCGATTGGAGCGCGAAACTTACGGGCCCCTGACAGTTTTCTACCGCGATTGCGTGATGCGCACTGGCGGTGGCTGATTGCTTTGCTCCTGTGGCTGGCCGGCCAGTGGAAAGGTCAGAGATCGACCCCATTAAGATCAGTGAAGTGAGCGCACGCAACCGTGGCTAAGGACCTGTTCTTTTTGGCTGCGGTTTATGTTTTTTGACTGTGGTTTGTGATTTTTAAGCTGTTTGTATAAGAGATTACGGAGTAACAGAAACTCACGTGTGATTTTTACCGATATAAATGAAATCAGTAAATTATGTACTACAATTAACTAGTAGATCTTATCTTGAAAAAATACTTTGTTTAAAAACCATTCATTGTAGAAGTTCGAAAACAGCTTTTAAACCAAAAGAACTGGACCTAAGATACCTCTCTGTTGGAACTGTTCATATATCAGCGGCATGTTAGTCATGCGTTGCCTAGCTAGTAGCTAGCAAGGAGTTTGGTTTATTGTAGGGGTTCCTTCGCCCTAAACAAGTAGTACGACGTGTTCTCATGCGTAAGCCTCTTCATGTAATGAGTCATGAAGAATCAAAGGCGTGCTATATGATGCTGTTCCAAACAATACGTGTGGCTATTTGTGACTCCAGATAGTACATAGCACTAGCACAACTCGAAAGTCGTAACGTACAGTGTCTTGGGCTGGCGAGTCGCGCGGGCGGCAGTAGCCGAGTTCACGAGCCCCCGCCCAAATCGACCGCGCGCGCAACCGTCCCGTCCGGAGGCCATGCCGCGAGCGTTACGTACGTACGTGCGCCTTACTCCCCACGGCGCGCGCCCTGGCCCCCAGCTGACCGTATAATATTATAAAATCGAGTGTACAGCTAGCGATAAGTCGGTATCTATGCATCCTATAGTTCTGTGACGGATTTAAAATCCATATACACATTACATAGCTGGTCTGATATGATAGTCAAAATGCAACTAAGAACAGTGTTGTTCGCATTATCGAATAGCATAATGAATAAATGGGTAAATTAGTAGCGCAAAATAAATGAGCATCACTTATATGGTTCTTCTTATAATTAATGAATAAATTACGTCTTGAATTAATAGCTTTTTATGATCAAATTTTACTTAAAATCTTAACTGAAGTTAATCACGTTTAAGCGGATGTATGTGGGTGTGTGCGTGTTCGCATGGCCCACACACACGCGCAACGCAAGCGTCTCATCTGCGCGCGTGCGGCGTGGCGATCCATTCATCGAGCAACATGCATGTACCGGCGCACTAGCTAGCCAACCACCGGTCCCAAAGAAATAAGGGCCCTCTTTTTAGCTTTCCGTTTGTCCATTAAAAATAAATAGTAGAACAGTTTTGCTATTGTATAGTCGATTGAAATTTTTTTATCTCTTAATCATTTAAAATTGTATTTTCAGTCACCTAAAATTGCAGTGCACTAATTCCCCCTCTGAAGTTGCACTCTCAGTCGTATAAAGTTGCAGTGTAAAAAATGACTGAAGATGAAGAGAAAAAACAGTCGGTTATGCAATAGTCACCCCCATAGTAAAAATAGACAGAGGGGGCGAGTAATAGGAAAGTGAGAGATGCGTGCGTAAGACATGAGCGAGAGAAGTAGGGTGTGCGATGTTCCCGTGACCCCTACGTTATCCCTGAAGTGAGACGGAAGCGAGAGAAGTGAGGAAGCCACTTCAGAAAGTCGGATGTTTATATTGACAGAAGTCAGAAACAGAAGCCAATATGAACAAACCTTATAGTTTCTCCCGAACAAACAAACGGGACGGCTTCTCTGTCGCATATTCAGAGCAGCTTATCAGCTAATCTGGAATGAAAGCAATGCGCGCGCCTTCTGTGGCGATTGCAACGTCATACAAGATATGTTAGTTAGCATTCGATAGGATGGTGTTTTGTGGTGTTTGGCAGGTGCCATAAGCCTGCGTACGTAGCTGGCTTAATTAGCTGATCCTAATTGTAATCTTTCTTATGTTTTCTCTCTTACTGTTTTCAGTTATGGGAATCTTGACTTTTTTTCTACCTGCGTTGTAAGATCGTTTGTTTATTGGTTGTTATTCCCCTTCTATCTTTAGTAGAAAGACATATAAATCTGTTGCGTGTTTCTGAAAAAAATATTGACTGTTCATCTTTCTCTAGTCGTTATTCTCGGTCCTACAAGTTGTATATATTGTATCTAGTAGTTGCGACTTGTAAGGTTGTTCACGGACGACCGATCGAGGTAATGACTGGTAATCACCTTTGACTGTCGCCCTCATGGTCTTCTCTCTCTCTCGAGAGAGAGAGAGAGAGAGAGAGAGAGAAAACCTTACGAAATATTTTTCGTAAGGTTCATTTTTCTTGGGCCGGCCATGGTAGGAGGTCAAGCATTCGCATTCCATTCCGCGAGGGCGGAGCCATGGAGAGAGAAATTTGGCCACCGGCCGTCTCGTGCCGGTGCCGTCTTCCGCGCTCAAATCGACGCAGCAATGTCGTCGCGCCTCCCGCCGGCGAGCAGAGGGGACGCCGTCGAGAGAGAGGACGCCTCCGTCGAGAGAGAGGACGCCTCCGTGCTCGAGAAATTCTCGACGGCGTCCATCTCGCGTCGATCGATCATTCGCATCTGCATTCCAAGAGATTGAGGAACCCCCTTACCTTACTAGGGCCGTACATGAAAATAATACTCCCTCTGCCAACGAATCTTAGTCGTCACGGGATCCGTGTAGACAAGGTTTTGAATTTTTTACAATATATAATTTGATTACATGAAAATAATGGAACATCAAAGATACACACACACAAGAGCTGATTCATCTCAAGAGCAGCGGAAATGGTTAGGCTGATCGGCGATACAATTTGGGAGAAGAGATTCTTGGGCCTTCTTGTGGACGTCTCATCTTCCCGCCGGGAGCTCGCCGAAGCAACAGCGACAGCGCACGACGTGTTCGCGCTGGTCACCAACCCGGCTACTTCCAGAGGAACCCGTCGCCGGCGAGCTACGACTTCGGCGGATCCGGCATGCTCGTCAGCATGAACCCAAGTAAGTCACAGTCACTTGTTAAAACAACTCAAAAATTACCTGCATTACTATTTACTAACAGAGTTACAAATCTTTTCAGGTTCAGGAACTTGCATGTACCAGACATCAGCAGGGTAAGAAACAACAACTGGTTTAATTGCTATTGTGCTGCCATTAGTACCATCATGTCATTTGTCATGCATTGTGCTTGTGCGATGCCTTTACGTTGATCATGTTGCAACCTGTGCAGTTTCGGAGCCCGGCGGTGACGGGGACGGCGGTCGGGCTCGGCGGTGCCGAACGCGAACAACCCCGGCGGGAACTCGATCTACAGCTCGGACAACCCCACAGGCTTGACCGGCGGCGCTGCGTCCCCGTCCCGCGGAGGGGCCATGTGTCTTATTTGGATATTCACCTTTGCATATGTCAAGGAGAAAGCGTAGCCTCCATCTTTTTCATCATATCCATGAGACTGCTTTTTGATGCGACAAGTGACATGTAAATCAGTAACTGCTATTGAGGCCTGACAGAGTCAGCGTGCCTCGAGAAATTGTTGCCCAAAATTTTCTGATTTCTTAGCATTTCAGTTGGGTGCGCCTGGGCTATGATATGACAGGCACCACCAAGTCTTGTACCCCAGCCTCGTTCCCAAGCTTCAGCGCTGCTACTGACATAGAAATGGTCTCTAGATGCTTCGAGAATGTAAAACATCAAATGTGCATGCTACTTTTCTATGTGCCCACTAACACCAATATTTCTCCAGTACTAAGTGCCAGCTTATACCAGGAAACAGAAGCTGAATGGTAGTTGCTCTATTTGACCAATGGAGCACAAAAGTGTGTTGGTGTACAGGATAGAATGATCAGAAAAATACCTTCTGGTACAAATAGCTTAGATCAAAACTACCTAAGAGAAGATGATTTATCATGCACTTCGAACAAGCAGTAGCTAGGAAACCTCTTATATAGTTGTTTTGCAGTTACAAACAGGGAATCTTGGGAGATCCAGCCCTCTTGTTGCATCCATCGACCCTTGGTGAGATTTATGATCCTGTTGTTTATGAAATCTTCCGAGCAAGATTCTTCACACCCGCACCGACACATTTTAAAGTCACCGTGTTTGAATTTGGATCAGGCTTGATAATGAACTTGACATCAAGGAAATCTCTGATGTTTCGAAGTGTTTCTATAGCATATGGTGTCAGCTGTCCAACACGAACTTTTGATACATCGGGTGGGCATAGGGCACACAAAATAAACAGAAGGCCCTGCAAAACATTTACAAGAGAAACATTATGTCATAAAACAAAAGGTGAACTTTAGAACAAGATCTGAAAATAATTGTAGAAGTTTGGGAAAACACAACCTCAAACATCATTTTGCAAAATGAACTAAGAACTAGGTTGCTAGAAGAACGTGCCTAAAACAATCATTCTAATGAACTAAATCCATGTGTACTATGCACAGCTAGAATTGGTATTTTTTTCTACAGAATACACCAGCCAAAAGAACAAGTACCAGAGCTATCTAAGAGCTTCACAGAGCACACAACAAAAGATAATAGTGATCATTAATCATACTAGAGGCTTGTACATAACTAGGAAACATAAAGACCTCAAACATCATTTTGCAAAATGAACTAAGAACTAGGTTGCTACTTGCTAGAAGAACGTGCCTAAAACAATCATTCTAATGAACTAAATCCATGCGCACTATGCACAGCTAGAATTGTTTTCTTTTCCTGCAGCATACACCAGCCAAAAGAACAAGTACCAGAGCAATCTAAGAGCTTCACAGAGCACACAACAAAAGATGATAGTGATCATTAATCATGCTACAGGCTTGTACATAACTAGGAAACATAAACAGTCACAATTCAGAAATATCTGCCACCAGCCCGCTAAATATTTATTCAACGAAAACACTGGTTTGAGAGACCAGACCTGATGTGTTGAGTCAATAACTCCTCCCTGAGCCACCTCTTCAAGCAGCATTGATGCCACTTGAACACCAAGATCCTCTGGAGACATTAGCTCAGGCTTCTCGGATTCTTTGTCTGTTTCATCAACATTAGGATAACTCACAGTAGCATCTGCTGAGATTAGACAGCCTGTGGTGGTCTCAGCAACTACAGATACGCCATAGCCCGCTGACCTGCCACAAAGATGAATATATTTAATTGTTGAGTTGCAAGATATAACAGGATAGTGTGTCATTATAAACATTCAACAGGAAGTCAGGAATTATTTCAAATTGGAAAAATACCTTCCACCAGCTGAACCAGATCTATGATCAGTGAATATATGAACATCTGGAATACAGCGATTGAAGATTCCACGTGCAGCATAGATGATACGGTTTTCAATCTGTGGAGATACTCTAGTGGAGAATGTTACACCTCTTATCCTCTTTACCATACCTTCATCAACCCAATTAGCTGCCTGTGAAGGCAGTAAACATCAGATGGAAATGTCAACAGAAATGGCATGATACTAGAGGGGAAGCAAACTGAACACACCGTCAATGTGCTACTTATATTGGGAACTCGAAGAAACACTTCACCACCACCAAGGGGAGGAGTTCCCCGGCTCTCAATTTTTAGCTCCAATCCCTCAAGAGGAACACCAAAATGCTTGAGCATATGCAAGGTAACCATTCGGAAAGTATCCACAGAAGGGTCCTTTGTATCATTAGTAATTCCTAAAAGCAGAGCATCACATTTAGACTTCATAACAAAGCTAATTAGAAATTGTAGATGTTGCATGATCACAAACAACAATGACCATCAATTTTGTGCAGAAGAATATAGCTAGAGAAGTATCATTCTAGTCATTTCTTTGAAGATTCTGTCACAATGGAAGTGCATGAAGATTGATACACACATTACCGAGCACATCCTGTTAATAGCATTAAGCAGGCCATCTTCAATTGCAAAACAAAAATGACTACAAGGATAAATGCAAAGAACCTAAAATGTTTATTTACTATCAGTGCATTCGACCAAATTAACGAAATCCCAATCAAACCATCTCTACCGAAACCAACCACACCCTTGAAGAACAGGGGTCCAGAAAAAAAAATCCCTACACCAATTAGAACAATCCATTTGACTCAACACTGAACAGCACGCTAAAACTTACTGTTTCCAGAACACCCTAACCGCACAACCTCGGCCTGAAACAAGATCATATTTTCGATCGTACATATGACAGTCTGTTAACCTAACGCTGCAGCAGCCTCCCAAATTTTGCTAATTCTACAAACCCACCCTAAGCCCTAACTAAACAAGAAAAGCTCTCACCTTTGAGCCGAATGGATATCGGCGCCCTAGAGAAGAGCCCAAAAAGTATGAGCGGCTCGAGGAAGTAGCCGATCCCCCGGTGCACCCCACAGTCGTGCTCCAGGCCCCTTCCGCCGACGATCACCCCCGGCTTGTACCTCAGCTTCGTCCCTGCGAGCCCACACACAAACACCATACACCGATAAGAATCAGCAACCGAATCGAAACGCCTAGGCGAACCACACGCGCAAGTCAGCGGGGGCAAGTGCGTCCGTGCCTGTCTCATTGAGCTCGAGGCTGTGATGGTCGGAGATCTTGTCGAGGAGGCGGAGGAGGGAGACCTCGTGGGGGCGGAGGCCCGCGTCGCCGGAGCGGATGTCATCGATGGTGATGGCGGTGGAGGTCAGCGTCGCCAGCACCAGCCGCTGCCGGAAGTGCCGGCTGCCTGAGAGCCTCCGGGCTTTGTCCCGTCCCATCTCGCTGCCAGCGCCGGGTAGGCTGCTTCGTTCGCTTCGTGGAGGTGGGTCGTGCGGCGGAGGCGAGGAGGGCTAGGGTTTCCGCGCGCGCCGACGATGCTGCGTTGAGTATTACTAGGCCCACAGCGCAGCGTCGTGGGCCTAACCGCCTCAGACAGTAACTCGGCCCACAACATAGGCCCAAATATTAAAATAATTCGGCCCACGAATTAGGCAATTCTGCATGCAAAGGTTGGGGAATTTTGAGACAGTCGAAATTGCACTGAAATGTAACCTAAAAAATGCATTGAAATGTAATACGCAGCAACTGGTTGTGGGAGATCATGTCATGGGTTACTTGGCTATATGCAAGTACGAATTAATTACAGCATGCATGCACATTCTGAAGCTGAATGGCCCTCACGACTTGCCTGTGCAGAAAGGAATGGGAAAGACAATGAGTGAATGACTGGATCTGGATTGTTAGCCTACTGAGGCCTGTTATTCACGGATTCTAAAAACGGCTTTTGACTTTTGCTACAGTACCTGACTTTTAAATGGAATATTTTTGTAAGACGGGATCTACAAGTTAATTGTAGTACATGTTAAAGATCTAACATCTGTATCAACTAAAATCGTAAGCGGGTATCTCTCTTCACAATCTCTGTCGCGTAAACAGTTAAAATTCAAAATTTTCAATCAAAAGCCATAAGCCACTGCCAAAAAAACAGGCCATAACATTGCATGCACGACCCTTTCTTTCTTCTTGCCCAGCTAATCATAGCCAGTCATGGGCAAAACTGCCTTCAGTAGTCGAGTGTCCAGTGCATGATATGTTTGACTTTCAGGTTCCAGCCATTTCACTTCAGGCCCCACCAGTTCTGACAGAGAGAGAGAGAGAGGGGCAATAACTTTACAGGCTCATAGCCAGCCATGTGCCATTGCCAAGATATACGAAACTACAGCAGCAGCAGGCTGGACAAAGCACCACGGCAGGCCAAGTGCATCTTGTAATTTTTCCATATACTTGCAGTGGGTTCTCGGTACAGTACAATAGTACATCCACTGCCTTCAACGATTCAATATCCTTTTCTCCCGTGATATATCTTTATGCTCCCCCTTCCGTTGCAGGCAGGGTTCAGAGTTCAGATCAACCTAGCAATCTATTTTCCTGACTGAAAACAGATGATCAACTACTTAAGTAACACATGCCATTTCTTGACTGAAAGTCTGAAGCCGTTTCTCTCCATGCATATGCTCTGAGTCAGATCATATAATCCTACATTTGTAGTAGACTCTATAGCTAGCATAGAATTATTGGTGGCCATGCAGATTGTTGCATTGCACATGCAGTGCATTGCCATAATGGACATGCAACTGCAGTACATCTTGGATGATCCATCCATCACCTATATTGCAGTAGTATCTTCCATGGAGATGAAAGAGGATTAAATGTGGCAAGTACATGCATGCATGGGAGATACTATACATTAGTTACTTATCCTAAAGGGCAAAGATAGTCTAAGAGCAGTGAGCCATGAGGCTCCATTAAAGCTAGCACTCTTGCAGGCAGCATAGGATTCTTCAGGTTTCTAGATGCAAGATTGATGAATCCATGCCTTATCTGAAATCTAAAACCTCCCACTTACAATGAATACAACTATTTTCGATGTCCTCAGAAATGCATACATACAGATCAAAATCCAAAACGATCATATATAATCTTTATTCTTGTCATGATCTGAATTGATCATTCATATGCCATTGCCTCCACAAGACTCCATGCTACAGGAACAACAGTTGCATCCAGGACTCATTTCTTTCCCTTTCAATCATTGCCCTTCTTTTAATCTCTAGAAATTACACGATGCACCTTCTCCTGTTTGGGTTTAACTGGTTCTAGATGCATGTATGCATTGTAGCCTACCTCTTGCCTGTTGTGATGTAGTTTTGCAAGTAGTAGGTCACACACTAATAATTCTTCTGGTACCTAGTTAGACAGATACACACACACATGACCAGATCGATGGATCTCTCCAAAACTGTTGATGGATCATTAGGTGTGTTCGAAGGAAAGAAAAATGAAATGTCACCACTTGTTGGATCGTAAGGACATTCTCACCCCAAAAGCTAGCCAATGAGGTAAGGGATTCTTCCACTTTTAAGTTAGATCCTTTACCCTTCCACAACCAATGTAGGATTATTCCAACACATAGCTAGCTAGATTCAATCACACTTGAGCTAGCTAGCAACTATTTATCTTTAAGAAGACTACTCCTGCTACTTTGCTGCATGCCTTGCTGATACTAATTGATTACTAGTACTACAGAGAAAGAAGTTAGTTAATTACTTAACATGCATATGGATATGCATAATTTAACTGGCCGGCAAGGATGGTTCGACTTACCTGTCGTGTCATATTCGCGCGCACTAGCCTTGGGGCCCTGCTGGTGCTGTTTCCAATTGCAAAAGTTTCGGTGCCTTGAAAATGCTTGATGTGGCTATGCGTTTGGCTAAAACTGTCCAAACACTTCGCAATCAGATCGAGAACCATTTTTAGCCTGACAGCAATTTGGGAGCTGGAGGACCATGCATCGATCTCATTTGATTTGCATCAGACATAGATGCCGGACAGTATTGAAATGCGTGTCAACAAGCTAGCAATTCAAGCCACACGAATAAGTTAAGCTGGTTGAGGTTGCATCATTCTATGTGAGCCTGGACATTGGAGGAATCTGTCTATCCTGTTCCAATCAGCAGCTACTTGCATGTACATACAAACAGACAAGACACTTCCTGTTCTTCTCTTCTCTTTTCTTGAGATGAACACACAAGGCATTTGGCATGTGGGTAAGAAGATCTCGGAGTGCAATTTACATTAGCTGCCTATATATTGTTAGGCCGGTGGTATATCTGATCATGGCGACGTTAATCGATAAAACCAAGCAAACCAATTACAGCATGCACCAAAATAACGATAGCTTCTGCAGATTTCTTGAGCATGCATATGCATTTTGCATTTGAAGCAAGTAAGAAGAATGTAGACACGGGGCTGCAGCAAACAGTATAAGCCTTGAATTAATCTTCTATATCTTTCTGTTACCTGAAAATGCTCATTGCCATGCCCTCTGGGGCATGCGTATAAGCTATACATAACACAGGCAGTGCTGCTGACTGCTGACGACACAGTGACAAATGATCGACAATTATCAGCTGCCAACTACTCGTAGTCTGTCACCTGTCCAACACACTCGAAAGCTAGGAACTTTGCAAGTTAATTAACAAAGGGAAGGAATTAACAATAATAACTGGCTAATAGGTGATATATGAGAGCCGTGCGATTATATTAGAATGAACAGAAGTGGTGACAAGATGAACAGAACAAACACAGGATACCGTTCTCTCTTCTGCCAAGTCACAATGGCCATCCCTTTTGGACACTCATGCCATTGGAATCCAAAGAAAAGCCCTCAAGAAGATTCCTCTCTCTCTCTCTCTCTCTCTCTCTCTCTCTCTCTCTCTCTCTCTCTCTTCATGGAGAATTCTTTAACGTACTTTCTCATGAGTGTGACCAAGCCTGTGTTGTGTTGTGTTGTGTTGAGTCGTTGGCTACCGTTGCGGCTGACAAGCAATTTGGACATGAAATTTGCTGATCTTGTGGCATCTCTGAGCCTCAGCAATATAGATATGGAAAACCGAAAATGGAAAACATGAAAAGAATAGGAAGGGGGTGTGACGACTCGAGTCATTACTGCAGTGTAATAACACTAGTTAACGGATTGTTATTCGTTTAGCCGGTAAAACACCGCTCCAACGAATAACAAGCCTATCAGAGTTTTACAATAGAACAATAATTAGAGACGGTACATCTTTATTACAATATCATGCCACGCAAGCGTAATACCTCCAATGGAGTTTAACAAATACACGCCACTATTACAGTTCCCTCATGGGGTGCATCTAGCTTTATTTTATATCTGGAGGGACGTAGCATCCGTTAACTCATGTAGATATACTACTCGCTTTCTCTAGTCATCACATCCTTCTTCAGAGTATTCAGATCATAGGCAGCATTTCCTGGGTCCATCAATCACAATCATCATAGTAGTAGTCATTCAATAAGTATTCTTCGCTCGGTTCAGTGGAATTACCAAATTGCTCCAGTTCTAATAAAGGAGGGTTAATAGCAAGAGTGAGTACAATGTACTCAGCAAGCATAGTAGCAATTGCATGATTATGAATTTTGTGGCACCCATTTTCTTTCCTAGCTTATCCCCCCCACTTTATGAAAATGCACTTAGTTGAGCAAGATTATCCATTTTATGTCTTAAAATCTACTTATCACCCGTATTAGAGAAAGAGCCTCCGATAGGTTCCCGTAGCCTCTACTCCAGAGACGGGCATGAATTCAAAATTTATACCCTGTGCAGGTTGGTATCATTTTATCCATAGCTACTCTGACTTTAATTGCCATCGGTTTTCTCGTATTTTCTTAGATGCGATGCTCAGATCAAAGTACAAAGAAATTTTTCTGTATTTCCGTATACTATACCTTCACCGGCTAGTCATAGTTGTTGGTAAAGCGGGATCACCTGCGCCCGACACTCCACCGCGCTGATATATGCACCCGGGCTTTGCCAACTCTGGTCTTATCCCAATCCTCACAATTATACACTTCTTACCCATGTGGAGTGTATAGTAACTTGATAGGGTAGTTTAGCTTTGCCCATCTTTAACGAGACCATGGCCAATACAATAATTACGGCCTGTTACATGAGTGAAAGTTAATTTATCCTTATATAATATCTATATGTAGAGGGCCCTAACTGCCATTGTCACCTACCATGGGTACCCTCTACTCCCTTTATTATTTAACCGTAGGTCAATCCTCCTTCAACTGAGCCTACCCTCAGATCACCCATTCCATCCATCTCACTTGTTTTTTTTGTTTTCCAAAAACATTTTTATGCACATGGTGCTAGTAACATACTAGCAAATATTTTTATTTAAATTAATTCTACTCGTCATGATCAACAGATAGCTTGCTTGATATTCCTAGGTCGAGCTCGGACTCAGCTGTGATCTTCGAGGTTCATTCTCCGGTGGTTGCTCGTTTCGCACTTCGATACATGTACTAATCTTATACGTAATTTGTTAAGAGACCTCAGTCTATACAACAATATGGTCATTATGGCTACATGAGGTGGCATTAGCATTTCTCCTAACTATGTACTAATTTCTTTTCTAACTCAAATGCTACAGTGGGCATCCTGACATTCTAGTTATTATCTGGTGGCTCTAGTGAAAGTTATTAGGGCATCCACAGTGTATGAAAATAGAGGGTCATAAGGCACCTTAAGGCCAACCTTATACATTACAAGGGTGATCTTAAGCAGGCTATAAGCAAAAAAAGCTTAAGATCAGTCCTCAAGTTAAAGACCTGACCACAAGCATTAAAATACAATTTTTCTTTATCTGCCGAGTGGGACCATCTTAAGGTCTCTTGGGTTATATACATTAAAGCATTAATCTTAAGGTTTAGATATGATCTATCTTAAAACCCCTTGAATTATATACATTGTGGATACCCTTAGTCATCTTGGTTGCCTCTACGTGACTTAGTGTAGTGTAGCATCTGCACTCTTCTACCGCTCGGTTCATCGGTCATGGTACTCTTCTGCAGTGGGTCCCATGGTCAAGGTCTCAAAGAGATAAGTGCCCTCACTCCTCTCTCCATGGGGCCTGTTCTTTTCCTGTGCCGTGGCTTTTGTCTTTGCTACTGACCTAACTTTTAAACGAGTATTTTCTCAAGATGGGGTCTCTGGGTTAAACGATCTACGTTAAAAGCCCAACATTTGTACCGCCAAAATCGCAAGTGAGAATCGCCTCTCGTAATCTATACCGTAAACAGTCAAAATTTAAAACGACCAAAAGCCATCGCAATAGAAAGAACAGGCCCTCATTACTTCCCTGGCTTCCTGCAGCGTATGCGTGTTTGTTTTTCCCATTTCCTTGCTACTGCCAATGGAGGCTCCCCGGCCAGATCTGGCACCGGCAGCAGTGGATCCGTCGGCGTTCTGTGACATTCGGATGTCTAATGTGGGCTTTTTGAGGCTGGCTTATGTAGGCTTTTATGGCTGGTTTATGTGGACTTTTGTGGCTGGTTTATGTGATCTTTGGTGACTGGTTTATGTGGGTTTTCGTCGGATGATGAAACCCCAACTAGTGAAAGGTACCGGTCGTCTTTGGACGGTCTTTGGCATCTCCGTGAGCTAAAAGAACAGATACTAAATAAAAGGTTGGGTCCGATGGCACTTTACTAATAATTAACTTTTACTTGTAGTGTTGTTTCCTTTTTTGCAGGGTCAAGTGTTACCTTTCTTTTGTAGTCCTGTGACTCGTGTATTTTATAGAGTTTATATTCTAAATATTCTCCTTGTTGTAATTCAGTTATACGCAGCCATTGGATTTTATCCGTGGCTTTGTTTGTAAGATATGTTGGACTATTGTAATATTTGATTAATCTCTTTGTGACGCTTTATTTTTGATGAAAACGTGTTGATAATTACTGGTTTGTAATTGTTTATGACTTTGATCGGGATTTATCTTCATGTGAAAATGAGTGTCGTTTCAGCGGAAAAAACAGTGTTGATGGAGTGATATGTGTTATTGCGGGCTGGCTGTGTTGCTCTAGCGTGCGCGCATGACTTGGTCTCTCCTCGGCTCCTTAGCCGATTGCCCATTTCCATTCCCCTACCTGCCTGCAGCGCCTGCGCCTGTACGGGATGCGCCAACCCTCCCTATAAAGCTCTCCTCCTCACTTGCTCTGCTTCGCTTCGCTTTGCTTAGACCCGGCCGGGCTCGCTCGCAGGCAGCTGAGCTCCACCAGCAGTCCACCACCTTCATCCTAAGCTAGCCCGGGAGGAACCGAATGGGGTAGTGGAGCCAGCTGCCACGACGCGCACCGTGGCATGATTGGGTCCATGGCCTAATCCGCCCTCCTGCCCTTTTGCTGCGCTGCACTGTACTCTCACTCTGCAGCTGCTCCCCTTTTGCTCCCTCCCTCTGAGCCGAGCAGAGGACGAGGTGAGGCAAGGAGAGGAGGGAGACCAGGGTGAGGTCCAACTTCTTGTTGACCCCTGGTGAGCAAATTGCGCCGCTTCTGCTTCTTTTTGCTCCTTTCTACTGTTGATTGATTTTATTTTTCGATCTTTCTTGACTGGTCTGGTTCGTTGCAGTTCTTGCAGCAGGCCCTGCCTGGGCGTGCCGCATTAAAGGCGGGCGCGCTGGTTTTGATTTGACCCGAGTTAAGGGGCGTGGGGGAGGGAGGGAGGGAGGAAGGAGGACGAAGAGGATCTGTTTCGTCGGGAAAGATGAGGAGATCTGCATCTGTAAGTGCCCATTCTTCCTACCTTCCTGCTAGGTTTATGCTCTCCTGGTACTACTGCTTTCTTGATCTCTCGGGGGAGATGGACGGATGCCGTTTTTTTTGATGAATTGATGATTTGCCCCGTTTTTAATTGAAATGGCAAACTGTCTGTGTTTTTCCTGCCACTTGATTAAAATGTTGCTTTCGGATCATGCATATGCGAAACGCTTGATTGAACAAATCAGTGGAGGTTCATACGGTTATTGAGCTGACAATTCGGTTTGGTTACGCTTTCATTCAAGTGATTGCGAGGGACATTTCATCAATAGGCAACACAAGCGAAAAAAGAGATTGCCCAAATTTTGGCTTGCTAGAGTGTTCTGATACCATTGAAGACAAGTTAAATCAGTTTTAGGTATAATTATGTCCTCAAATATACATAATTCTGGTCGATTTGCATTACTCTTTGTGTCTGTAGAAGACAGCCTGCTTAAGTTTCGTCATTTCATCTGTTTGTATAGGTCATAATATTTTCCAATACATGATGGCTACTGATACCATTTTGTTGGGATTTCTGCCAGTTATTTCAAGTCATTTTGGTTTTCACAACCATGGTTGAGATCCAATGGTCCAGTGTATCCGGCACATACTGCAAGGACATGGCATCAAGCGTATATCGACCCCACAGTGTCACAATAACTGAATTTGGTGCTGTTGGGGATGGTGTGACTCTCAATACAAAAGCATTCCAGAATGCAATATTCTACCTCAATTCATTTGCGGACAAGGGCGGTGCACAGCTCTTTGTGCCTGCGGGAAGGTGGCTGACAGGGAGTTTTAGTCTTATCAGCCATCTCACTTTGTCACTGGACAAGGATGCAGTGATAATTGGATCTCCGGTAATATAGCTCACAGATTCTGCACATAATAATTTACATTCCGACATATTTTTTGAATTGTATGCTTATGATCTGGTGCACGTGAACATGATATTTTATACTGCCAAATCTTATGTTAATCAAAATTTCTTCTAAAGAACCATAATATGAGCAATACAGAGCCAACTTTAAATGTAACATTTCTTAGATGCTTTACAAAATGCAGTTCTCTTGAAGATAAGAGAAGGTGATTCAGTAAATACCAACTTTCATTGATCGAATGTATTTTGCAGGATTCATCTGATTGGCCAGTTATTGATCCTCTCCCATCCTATGGGCGAGGTAGAGAGCTCCCTGGAAAAAGACATCAGAGTCTAATTTTTGGATCAAATCTGACAGATGTAATAATTACTGGTTAGTAAGTGATATGTTTGCATCATCCTTCTTCTTTGGATATTATTCTAGCTAGTTTGCTTTATGTAAAATTGGTACTCTTGACAGGTGCTAATGGTACCATTGATGGTCAAGGAGCCATTTGGTGGGATTGGTTCCACAACCACACACTGAATTATACTAGGCCACATCTTGTTGAGTTGATGTACTCTACCAATGTTGTTATATCTAATTTAACCTTCAAGAACTCGCCATTTTGGAATATCCATCCTGTATACTGCAGGTTGGTTTTTCTAAATAGCCACTTGCTTTCTGTTAAAACATAAGAATTCATTTACAATTGCAAATTTATTATCTAGAGTGCTTTTGCTAAATAAACAGCCAAGTGCTTGTCCAGCATGTCACAATCCTAGCGCCTCTGAATTCACCAAACACTGACGGCATTGATCCAGGTAATATGAAGTTTTGAATTCTTTCCCACTCCTTCAAGTCTAACATGGTTATGCATAATGTTTGACATGTTCACTTTCCCATTTAACACTGTGTCTCCATTGTGCTTTGGAAGTTTCCTTAAACTTCCATTTATCGCTGAGAATTTGATAGTATATGCAAATTATTCTTTTGTGAAGTGCTCACTTATTATTGGCTACCGGTTGCCAAAGTATTTATTGCCTTATGCAAAATTACAACAGCTTTTGCTAACCACTTGGGCAAAAAATAGTGCTAAAAATGGTAAATAATATAAAGGAAGAAGTTCATATAACATCCCAAACTTTACTCGAAAGTCTGTCCAACACCCCGAACTATGAAACCAGACATCGGACCCCTCGAACTTTGCAATCCGATTCAAATAACACCCTGATAAGGTTTCGTAGGGTGGTATTACCCGTGTGGCGTGATGAGTGGACAATTTTGTTACATAGGATGACACGCTGGCCAAATTGGGTCAATGACAGGTAGGCCCAATAGGGGCTTCTCCCCCACCGAACTTTCAACTGTGCTTCCATGGCCGCCGCTTGTAGCTTCTCCCTCTCCGTTTCAATTTGGAGAAGCCCTTATGAGACTCACTTTCATTCATCTAAACTTGGCTGGCGTGTCATTCTACGTGGTAAAACCGCCACTCATCGTTCTATATGAGCAATACCACCATGCGAAATCGGGACAAGGTGTTATTTGAATTGAAGCGCAAAGTTGGGGGTTAAATATCTAGTTTCATAGTTCGAAGTGCTAAACGAACTTTTAAGGAAAGTTTAGGGTGTTATATGGACTTTTTCCTAATATAAATATGAAAAATCATAAGATGGAACTGGTAATTCAGAATATCAACAACATTATGTATTCATGTATCTATATCGCACCAGACCTAGTTTTTTTTCCTGAGATCTTTGATCGAGATGCCACTTCAGCCCTTTAGCCCAGTTCTTCAAATTTATGACACACCAGTAATTAAGAAGTCAGCACCTTTGTTATACAGTTGCCAAAAGCTTAGATATTGCCTGGTGATGATCTGTCATACAATATGACAATATGCTTACATATAACTTGTGTCAGCACTGCATATCCATTTAGCATATTTGCACCTGTGTCACTAATGCAACTCTAAATCCATCCAGATTCATCCACAAACGTCTGCATTGATCATTGTTATGTCAGAAATGGAGATGATGTTATTGTCATTAAAAGTGGGTGGGACGAGTATGGCATTTCTTTTGCACATCCTAGCACCAATATCAGCATCAGCAACATCACAGGAGAGACAAGGGGTGGTGCAGGAATTGCCTTTGGAAGTGAGATGTCAGGTGGCATATCCGAAGTCCGGGCTGTGGGCCTTCGCATCGTCAACTCGCTGCATGGGATCAGAATAAAGACCGCTCCAGGGCGTGGAGGGTATGTGAAGAACGTGTACATAGCTGATGTGAGCATGGACAATGTTTCAATGGCCATCAGGATCACCGGAAACTTTGGTGAACATCCTGATGACGAATATGACAGGAATGCTCTCCCCATGATAACCAATATTAAAATTGAGAACGTCGTTGGCGTCAACGTTGGTGTTGCCGGCATCTTTGAGGGCATTCAGGGGGACAACTTCAGCAGCATCTGCCTGTCCAATGTTTCCCTCAGTGTACAATCTATGCATCCATGGAATTGTTCGCTTATCCAAGGTTATTCAAACTCTGTGATCCCAGAGTCATGCGAGCAACTCAGAACGAATTGTGGACAGACACCAGTATGCTACGACTGTGGCAGTTCGTCAGCAGTACATGCACAGGCGCCCACACATAAGTCGAGTGCTAGCAGATTGTTAAGTCCTTTACTGAAGTCGTCTTCGCTTTAGTGTAGGTAGAGTGTTGCTTGTTATTTGCTGCAAAGGATGGGATGCGCCCTGTTTAGTCATGTGTATCTGATTCTTGCGATTATTTTTTACTTAGCATGCTGTTTGCTTTTGTATATAGCTGTGGAGATGAATGTTGGTGTACCTTGCCTGTTTTTGTTACCATTTTCGATTTATGTTACATATATTTCAGATCTTTGTTGGAACATGAACGCACAAGTAAAATTACTGTATGATTGCAATTTTCAAACATAAACTTAAGAAGAAAGCTTCCAATATGTCTTGCAAGTTGATCAGCAAAAAATGGCAGGTTATGCATGAATTAGAATGCTGGATAAAAGTAAGTTTCAGGAACTTTTGCAAGCTTGGAAAACAGATTCAGAAACTGAATGAAAACATGAGAAGACTCCCAAACCATAAAAGGGAAGATTGCACTGTACGTTCGTGGAAAAAAAAGAATAAAGTGGATGGCTGCCTAAAAATTGGAGGTACCGTTGTCACCAGCAATAAGGTAAGATCAAGTGAAAGAGAGACCACTGTATATATCTACGTGCGTGTGCCGTGTGCCTACGTTTTCAAAGATTTTGGGTGTCCGTTTAGTTTCAAGCGTGTATTAGATACACCCATATAAATGTGTATGAGTGTGGGTATAATGTTAAGTATAGAGTTAAAGCTACATTTGGCACTGTTTTGTATCGTATTTACAAAAATAGTCGTATGCGCACCGTATTGATAAAAATGTCATTTCTACCGTCTGGTGGGCGGGCTGCAGAGACCGCAGAGCGACACGTGGCAGAGCCGTCGGCGGCAGGCGCCTGCCACTCCCTCACTAGACGGCAGGTAGCCTACCGCCTGGTGGGGGACGATAGGTGATTAAACCGGCTAATTAGCCGGCTTAATTACCTACCCTAATTTTTTTTGTGATTAGTGTTTGTTTGAATTTTTAAATATATAAAATGAGATAAAAAAATTATGAAAATTTGTGTACAACCTTCGGACACAACGTACCTCGCAATGTAATTTTTGAGTAATTTTATCCGTTGCAAATGTTGCTAAAAAATTCATACAATTTTGATATTTTTATGAGTTTTTACATATAGTAAATGAGCTTTTACATATAGTAAATGATCTCCAAAAATTATAAAATTTTATGTGAAGCCTCTCAACACACTTATAATTATTATGTAATTTTTTAGAAATTTTATGTACTCTACAGAGAATGCCACTTTGTCCATTATCAATCTGTTCCATACTGTACGCTGTTACCCGCTCCCTCCTTTGAACATATGTTGGCTTAACATATCGGCCCAACAGACCGAACTCATCTGGTTACCACTTAGTATCATAATCTCATGTATCTTTTACTGTATCGTATTAATTCATATTTGTACCCCATTTGAGATCTAATTGGTAACATTTGTTCAATGCACATCGACCCCCTCTAGCTTAATGCACGCGACGCAGTTTTGAACAATCCACTCAAAAAACAGCAAACGCAACGACGCGTACACCATTCAGTTACATGCTTTACGAGATTGAATATAACCATGAGCTGAGTTTGTGGCATGTTATGAGGCTACCGGGCATGCTATATAGATTAAGAATTTTATCCGGGACTAAGAGTGGTAGACAACATCTCTAAACCACTCACCTTATACTGCGATAATGAACCCGTAGTCTTTTATGCAAATAACAACAAGTCAAGTGGTGATGCCAAACACATTGACATTAAGTATCATGTTGTGAAAGATAGAATCCATGATCAAACCATAAGTATCAAGCATATTAGTACTAAGTTAATGCTTGTAGATCCGTTTACTAAAGGCTTACCACCCAGTATTTTTCGTGATCATGTTGCCGGCATGAGTTTATTGGAAAGCCTTTGATTCTGAATAAAAGGACCTTAAAGAAAACCAACTCCTATTAAGTATAATGAATATCCATTTCAAGATAAAATAGTGTATTATAGGTACTAGGGTTGTATGGCACTTTATTGGCCATGCAATACATTGTCTTGGTATGCTGTTTTATTGAGAATGAGCTTATGATGTTAGCTTTATGATCAAAGGGGAGAATATTGGGTTGATCTCTCGGCTAACTACCGAGCGGTTTTTCAGGGAGGCACGCCTCCACTCGCGTGCCTTGATCGGAGGCGGCAAACAACCCGTTTTGGTTTCGGTCCCGGTCACCTAGCGCATATAAAACTTAGGGTTTCGGCAGGGCTTTGTACACTAGTTGTTCCAAGCCTCCAAGAACCCAAACACGCCCGATCTACTCACGTGTGCTAAGGTGAACAAAGACCGGAACCCCGTTCGTCCCCGTTCATGGCTACAGCGACACCGACCTCTACTGTCGCCGTCCCCGTCGGCCACCTTCTACTGCCGCCGTCTCCTTCACCGATCGCACCTCTACTTCCACCCTCATAGCCTCTCCGACTTCGGGTATGTTCAATCATGCTTCCGCACTTATGTTTATTAGGTGTTCATGGTTTTGATCTAGGATTAAGATCTAATGTTCATGCTTAGATTTAGATCAAATCTCACAAAAGAGACAGAACGACATTTGTCAGGCAAATTAATAATCAACTACACATTAAACAAGAACATGGGGCAGCAACATTCTTGTTTCTCAGAAACAGAATCATAATGATAATCAAATATATTTAAATTGATAGTTTACGGTCCATCACCAATGACAGAACGTCGACAGGTACATTATTCTTTCTGAGCAGCAGGGGTTTTCGCAATGTGAAATCCCACCATGTCTTTACCTATAGATTAATACATTCGAAACTTCTCCTTAGTGTTCTCAAAGACTTGTTCAGCAATAAGGGCTCCATTGCCATCTGCACGCTTTATCTCCATGTTGGCCTTCTGGTAGTACCCAGTTCCTCTCAGAGCATCAGCAATGAAGTCATCAAATCCAATGGCAATAGCAGCTTCTGCCTTGGCTCCATACACCAGCCTCTGCATTGCAGCATTGAACAATATCGTAAATTATATTCTACCAGATGAAGAATAGTAAGGTAAGGGATGAACCTTAATGCGGGATAGATGGACAGCACCAAAGCACATTGGGCAAGGCTCACAGGATGTGTACATTTCACAATCCGACAGCTCAATTTTTCCAAGCTTTTTGCAAGCCTAGCATATGGAAAACATTTACCATGTGAAACGGATAACCAAACAATGGAAATAAACTATCTACAAAATAAAAGCCCGCTTTCTTATCGAAAATTCATTTCTCCTGTTTTATCCACGTATCTTGAAAGCGTCTACTCTATCTACACCATCTGGCAAATAAATTACGAGAATGAAGAAACAAAACAGGCAAAGACAATTGATCCATCACTTAAATTTTTGATGGAATCTAAACAGGTTTTAGGCTGGTACAATTTGTTTGTATTTTAACTTGCCACATGCCAAAAGGGTAGCTGATTATAACACAGTGAATAGTCAACTTTATCTAGTTAGAATGAAGTAGCTTTAATGGTTTGATACAAGATCTAACACTACTAATATGAGAAGCAGGCAAATCTGAGAACATGAAGCATGTACCAGCATGGGCAAAGAGACTAGAACATATGCCGTCCCAGCTGTGTAAACAGGTGAGCATAACATCTAGTACATTTTTCAGGGAGAAAGCGGTACTAATTCCAAAATCATGAAAGGAGAGTTCACTTGGCAGTTCAACATGCTTGCATTCGGATGCTAAGTTATAGCCAGTACTTGAATTGGGTACATCCTATCAGCAGGTGAGGCTACTACTAGAAAGTGTTTAGTATCAAAATGTAAACGGTAAGCACCAAGTCGTTGGTGAGAGTAGCCGCAGTCCACAGGGCACCCTACCTCTCTTATTGCAGTTACTTCAGCATGCGCAGTTGGGTCAGTGTTATTCAAAACCATGTTATGGCAACTAACTACTATTTCATCATTACGGACAACAACAGCACCAAATGGGCCTCCATGGCCGCAATCAACTCCTCGGTAAGCTTCTTCAACTGCTTTTGATAAAAAATTGTGATCCCAGTCTTGTACAGCTGTTTAATGCATCAAAGCTTAAACAAGTAAGTATCTTTTTTAACTGTCCTCCAATTACAGAAAATAACAAATGCTGGATATGTACAGATCTTCATTGGTCAAATATGTCATACTGTCATGTCTTGCAATGCAATGAGAACTAGAGAGTCCAGCAGATGAAAACTAATAGCTAATACCTTCCTGATGACCAGCAAAAGCAGAAGCAACTGAGATAGTTCCGTCCTTGGACTCCACAACTAGAAAAGAATGAAGAAGATAATTCATGAGGCACCTAAGTTAATAAAGATTTAGAACAGGATTTAGTCAAAAGGTGAAAAACCTAGCTCCTGGGTAGAACAGAATGTTCAGCTGCCAAGAACGAATAATTATATTACAGATTCTCGTGAAGACAGAGGATTCTAAACACTACGGCTATGCAGGAAAATGGTAGACAGCATGTACTCAGCTGGTCTCACATGCTCTTCCACAACTAGAAAAATAAGTTAACAAGTAACAACAAAAGAGAATGGTGATCTACATGCCTACGCTACAAGCATAGTTACTTTCCAGATCCAGACAATTTTTCATTACCATGGGCGATGGCCTCGTGTAAGACCTTATCCATAGTTTGCATCGTGTCACAAAACTACAACAATTCCTAACTTTGACAAATGCAGAAGCCTGTTTTTTCTTCTTCTTCTATCAGCATCATAGTTTTGTTAGGAGTGAGCGACAGCATCCTAAAATTGCATAACTAAGGACCAGTAGTAACAATTTTGGTACTGACAAGAAAGGCCTGTACAGTGTACACTAAGGGAAAGAAAGAAAAAACATAATTGAGCCCCAATGAAGAGAACATTGCCATGATCAAACAACACAGAACCCCTAAAATAACTAAATCCTACTCCCCTTCCTACAATCATAGATAGAGTAAAGAGCATATATTCAGTCAAGCTACCCATGACCCAACAGGCAAAATCCACACTACTGATATTAGAAAAGAAGAAATCTCTAAGCCCTGGGGCTTCTACGTTTTCCATCAACAGCACCAGCACACCATTTCCACACTTGTTGGATCTGAAACCTCTATGAACCAAAGCAAGACGCAATCTAAGAGCAAAAGCAGGGAGAGTCAATCACGTAGCAATCGCGCGCATCCTCCCGTATCATTATCATACCCTGGGCTTCCTCCATGGCAGGAGAGGAGAGCGAATCGGCGACCAAGATTTCCCGGCAACTTTTGAGGGAGAAGGAGAGGAGAGATGCAGAGAACATGCGTTTGTTCTGTTTGCCTGTGTCAGGTGGGAGAAGCTGTACTGGGTTGGGTTGGTTGGGTGGCCTATGTTGCGTGCCCGCCGTATAACGTCCTCTGCTTTTAGCTTTTTAAAAGGTCGAGGTTAAATGGAGTGGTTTATTAGGATATTTTTTATAAATTATTTATAAATGTTATTGTATAAGCTATTTTGAACGGAGTATTTTCTTAATTGAGTATCAATTACTCCTTTAATCTCTCTCGTAATTAGCAAAAAATCACAGCACTTTTAAACATGATCTAAATAAGATCAAAAGAAAAAGAATCAAGAAAAAACTCCGCAACTTACACTCTCATTGCAGCGGCACCTATTAAAGTGACGGCAAGAAAGAAAAGACGAAACATAAGGCTTCTTTAATAGGAGTAGGTAGCCAACGACATATAGAACCACTTTCAAAGGTATAGGGCGATTTCATGCTAGTTTCATAGAGGAATAGTATCTCGTCGCCGGCCATCGTTGTCACACCGCACCGCCCGCCTAACCATGGCATCGCTGCATTGCTCCGCCACCCTTCGACCCACTCCATGCCTCCTCCATCGCCCCCTCCACCACCGCCGATGCCGATCTGGCGCGCGCCTTCCAGCCGCCGGATCCGCCGGGCCTTTAAATACCTCGATGAATTGAACCAAGTAGTCGATCATCAAGGTGGGCCCTCGGTTCTATGGGGCCCACTCGCAGGATCACGGAGCCGAGAGGCGTTTTGAAGTGACGAAAACCGGAACAAGGAAGCCGGTTCTTTTGGGTACTCATCTTTCTAATTTCTCTAAAAGATAAAAGAAATATGTTGGTTTCTTCACGTAGATTCTTGAGACAATTTCGCGAGTCTAAAATTATATGTGTCCGGTCAATGTCTTCGTCGTCACGCTGCCTCGAAAAACCTAAACAAAACCATCCGCCGTAGCTCAAAAGAATCGAACTGGAAACACAGATGACTGACAAATCACACGGCGGAGGCTCTGTGGACCGGGGAATCTCATGGCTCTCTCCGTCGCCACCATGACTTCGAAGCGCACGGTGGACCAAGTACACGGCCATGTTCTATTGCAATTTACACGCACTCGTCAGAGGGTCGGACCACCGGGGTCAGTGGGGCTGCCTTACTACGGTACCGCGCCTACCGAACCCCTTGACTCACTCTCGCCCGCTATTCGATGTGTTTCTTGTCAAAGGTGGCGCTTTGCACATTTCGCCTTCCCGCCTCAAGATCAGTAACTCCTTGCAAGCTTCAGCATCTCTTGAAGGTGAAACTGAGGTTCTTGTATCGAGAGGTTCGCGCCGTGATGTGAAATTTCGACTTCTTCGATCAAAAAGATTGCACCTTTGGGGGCGGTTGGTCGCGCAGCCAGACGAGAGGTTTGGCCAGTTTGGGGGAGGAGAAAGTGATGGCGCTGGGTTGCTTGCTTCAGATGTACCGAATTTTTGCTCATTAATACTCTCCTCTTCCCTTAATAGTTTAAGTTTGTAGGATAAGTTAGTTAGGTTGGCTGCAGCGGCGGAGGCTGGCCGATGAAGGCGACGTCGGACAGTGTGTTCCAGGGGGAGAACCCGCTACACTCGGCCGCCACCGCCATTCGCACATGTACGGTCCTGTTCGGCAAAGAAAGAAGCCATCGGCTTTTTGCGATCGCTCTGATCTAACTTTAAACGGAGTATTTTCTCAAGACGGGGCCTATAAGTTAAACGTAGTACACATTAAAAGCTTAACATAGGCACCAAAATCGCAAGTGAGTATCGATCTCTCCGTAATCTGTACCGTAAACAGCCAAAATTCAAAAATTTCAACCAAATCCTCCTAAATTTTTGTTTTGGGTCTGCCACTGCTCTGCCGACGAGTATATACTGGAGTACAACTGTACACCGTATGCAACGGCCGTGCCAGTACGTGCATCGGATATAAGATTGGCAATGCATACACGTGATTCGTTCATTCAGCCCTTGGGAAAACGCATTGATCTCGCCACTTAATTACCATCTAATCTGCTTAAAGACTTTTTCGTCTGATTGGCATCATCTAATTTGATGTGCTCACACTAGCCATACGTAAAACTACAGTGATCTAATCCTTTTTGTCGGTACAAGGATGCTCCCTCTACGCTGCAGTGGCCTCCCCAACAAAGTAGCAAGTACAGAGAGTATCACTCGAATTTTTGCCGTATATAGCGTCTTTTGTTCTTGTATTTACAAAAATAACCATATATATATATATGATATTGATAAAAATAGTGCTTTTGTCATCCGGTCACCAGATGGCAACAGTCCAGAGGTGACATATGGCGCCTACCGCCCGGCCACCAGACGGCAGGCCACTTGCCGTCCATCCACAAAACGGTAGGTGATTAAGCCAGTTAATTAGCTAGCTTAATTATCTGTCTAAATTCATAATTTTATATCATATTTGTTTAAATTTTTTAATATAGTAAATGGGCTTGAAAAATTACAAAATTTTGTGCACAGTCTCTCGACATAACGTACTTCATTATGTAGTTTTTTAACAATTTTATCAACTCTAAATATTGCTAAAAATTTTGTATGATTTTGATATTTGTAGGAGTTGTTATATATAGTAAACGAGCTCTAAAAATAACAAAATTTTATGTGAAGTCTTTCAACATAGTTGACCTAATTGTGTAATTTTTTAGAAATTTTATGTGGTCCAAATTTGTCATGTTAATTCATGTTAATTTAATTATGAATATGGGACTAACCGTTTAATGAGTGTTTAAAGGTTAAGTCCGGGTTATGGTTGACAAATGCAAGCCAAAGGATAAGGATGAAGATCAAACATGGTTCAAGATAGAGGTATATGTAGAATAGGATTCCTTTTTCAATTTTACTGGGTCTTAGGAGAATGGTGGAAGACCGATTATAGGGTAAATAATCGTACCATAAAGAGGGATCATGGCAAGTAGCTTGATAGCAATTCTTAAGTGTCCATGGATCAACTAGGATCATGCATTCTTGAAAAATCTGTTTTAAAGCCAAAGCGTGCTCTCCGGACGTGCGGTAGTTCGCGATTTTCAACGTCGGTACTACTGTCGGCGGTAGTCTGCTGGAGAAATCGGAACTACCGGCGATCGGAAGTTCCGAACCTCAAGCGGACCCATTTTCCGAGAGCACCCTCCGGACTCATTTCCAAAATCGAGGAAGCGGTAGTTCACTGCCGAGCTGTACTACGGTCACGTGTAGTTCAAGGTGGATCGGACCTTTTCTCCGAGAGCACCTCCGGATGCCCCGAGTTTTAGGAGAGCGGTAGTTCCTCTGTCGAGCGGTACTACCGGCCACAGGTAGTTCCGGATGGGAATCGGAGCCTTTTTTCCAGAGAGTGACTTTTGGAGCTCGGCTCAAGCGGTAGTACCGCGCCGACTTTGCGGTACTACCGGTGAACGGTAGTCCGGACTTTATAACGTCGGTAGTACCGCTACCGACGGACCAACGATCACCGCAGAAGCTCGACATAGCCGTTGATCGCCGATAGGGAGCGGTACTCTCGGCCTCGGGCCGGTAGTTCCGCCGCCCGATTTTTTCGGAATTTGTTCCAAACGGCTAGTTTTGGTAGGTGGAAGGTATAAATACCCGTACCACGCTCATAGACATATGCTAGAGACTCTATTGATCATTCTTGAGCATTGGGCATTCACTCCACACCTACTTTCACTCTTGAGCATTCATTTGAGGTGTTTGAGCAAAAAGTGCATAGCATTCATTAGTTTGATCCTTGGCACTAGTTTGCAATCAAGCAAGCTCGTGGTTTGTTACTCTTGGTGCTTGGCACCGGACGATTGGGAGAAGCTTGTTCGGTGATCTTCTCAAAGAAGCTTGTGAGAAGACCGGCTTTCGTGTGAAGGTTGGAGCTCGCCTACCGGAGCGGGAAGAGCTACCTCTAGTGATCGAGGTGCTTGGCTCAATTCGTGGAGCCGGTTCGATTCGCTCGAGCTAACCTCAACGTGGACTAGTGGAACCAAGCAAGTTTCCGATACCACGGTAAAAACATCAAGTGTGCACATCTCTATTGCTTTCTAAATAGTTCTAAGTTTTCATGCTTAGTGCTTTGTTTAGTCCTTGTTATTACTAGTATTGCTAATTGCTTGACTAGTATTGTGTAGGCTTAAAATTGTCTTTCATTCTTGTTCTTAGAAATAGAAATTTAGCCTAGTTGAAAAGAAAATTTAAAACCGCCTATTCACCCCTCTAGTCGGTATCCTTGATCCTACAAGTGGTATCGAGCTTGGTCTCTCATTTTAGACTTAACCGTCTAGAGAAAAGGATGGCTAGCGAGGATTTGCTATAGGCAAGGCACCTTTCTTTGATGGATCAAATTATGCTTATTGGAAAATTAGAATGTCAATTTATTTAAAGGCTATGAGTCCAAGCGTTTGGAAAATTGTAAATGAGGGTTACGTCATGGCGCTTGATCCATTGAATCCAACGGATCAAGACGGGCGAAATGCTCATTTAGATGCCCAAGCAATGAATGCTATTTTGGAGCTTTAAGCGGATGAGTTCAATAGGGTGAGTAATCTTGAGACGGCTCACGCTATTTGGACAACCCTTTCCGAAATCCATGAAGGGACATCCACGGTTAAAGAAGCAAAATTGCATCGACTTAGATTAAATATGAGACATTCACAATGTTGCCTCATGAGGACATCAATGAGATGTACACACGACTCAACAATATTGTGAATGAGCTCAAAGGCCTTGGTACTAACCTTCCGATCTTGACATTGTGAGAAAGATGCTTAGGGCTTTCTTGGGAAAAATACGAAATGTTGGTGACACTCTTCCTCAACTCACCGGAGTTAGCAAGAATGACCCCAACACAACTATTGGGCAACCTCATCACAAATGAGCTATACAAGAAGGATAAGGAGGAGCTCTTGGAGCAATCCTCATCAAAAGCCAAAAGATCACCGCTTTTAAGGCCAAAGCGGTGGTAAGTGAAGAATCAAGATGATGAGGAAAACTCAAGAAGAACTTGCTCTTCTAGTAAGAAGAATGAACAAGTTCATGAGAAGGCGTTCAAACCGGAGCGCAAATTATGACAAGGCAAAGAAGGGCACTCCTACTCCAACAGCGATATAGCAACATCCGTTGCTATGAATGTGATGAGAAAGGGCACATTGCCTCAAATTGCCCCAACAAGAAAGATGACAAAGAGAAGTCATCAAACAAGAAGAGTTATAACGCAAGAAGAAGCTTTTCAAGAAGCTTCACAAAGATGGCAAGAATGAAGCCCACATTGGAGAATGGGATTCAAGAAGAGTATTCGACTCGAATCAAGTGAAGATGAGTCCTCCAAGAAGAAGGGACTTGTCGGAATTGCAATCAAGGAAGCTCCATCACTATTCTCCACTCCAACTTACCTCATGGCAAAAGGAGATAAGGTAAAATTCCTTGATGATGATGAGCCTTCATATGATGATCTTATGGATATGCTTGTTGAACTAAATGAATTTCTTGGAAAGAGAAATCAAAATTTAAGATCTTGAAGAGGAACATACAACTCTACAAGAATCTTATAAGGAGCTAAAGGAAGCTCATGATTTGCTCATCCATGAAAAATCTTGCACTAGCATTGGAATTACTTGCGATATTATAAATGAAATGCCTAGTGTAAAAGTAGCTAAATCTAGCATATCTACATCATGTGATGAACTCCTTACCTTGCCATGCTCTTCTAATATTGATTCTAGAAATATCATATCTTTTGTCCATGATGATTTACTTGTTCATGAAAACAAAGATTTAAAGGAACAAGTGTTAAAATTGAACAAAAGCTTGGAAAGAGCATACAAAGGAAAGGCTACACTTGATAAACTATTAAGTGATCAAAGATGTTCATTCAACAAAGAAGGACTTGGGTATATTCCCAAGAAAGGTAAGAAACCGTATACAAGCCCCCAAGGTTTGTAAAAGAAAATGGTAAGTATTGTACAAAATGCCGGATTTGGGACATAAGTCTCAAAATTGTTCTAAGGGTAAGATTCAATCCATTGGTTTATATGACTCATGTTATATGCTTAGAAAACTGAAAATGGAAGTATTCTTGCTCATTTCATTGGCACCTCGATTTTGGGTGCTAAAAGGAAATCCATTTGGGTGCCCAAAACCTTGGTTACTAACCTCCAAGGACCCAAACAAATTTGGGTACCTAAAAGAACTTGATTCTCTTTGTAGGTGAACTACAAGACCGGTGGAAGGCATTGGGTGTTGGATAGTGGATGCACTCAACACATGACCGGAGATCGAAAATGTTCACCACCTTTGAGAGCGGGAGCAATGAGAAAATCACCTTTGGAGACAATAGCAAAGGAAAGGTACTTGGTTTGGGTAAATTGCTATCTCCAATGACCTTTCCATTTCTAATGTATCCTTAGTAGAAACCCTAAATTTTAATTTGCTATCCGTTGCTCAATTATGTGATTTAGGCTTAACTTGTTCTTTCTCTAAAGAAAATGTCATTATTTCAAAAGAAAATGAAAAGGAAATTGTTTTCAAAGGTTTTAGATTTGGAAATCTTTATCTAGTGGATTTCACTTCAAATGAGTCTTGCTTAAAAACTTGTTTAATAGCAAAAACTTCTTTGGGTTGGTTGTGGCATAGAAGGTTAGGTCATGTGGGTATTATTCAACTTAAAAAACTTTTTAAACATGACTTAGTTGTTGGCTTGAAAGATGTGAAGTTTAAGAAAAATAGATTATGTAGCGCTTGCCAAGCCGGAAAGTAAGTTGCAAATTCTCATCCTTCCGAAAGTATCATGTCAACTTCTAGGCCATTGGAGCTCTTACATATGGATTTGTTTGGGCCAACAACCTATAAGAGCATCGGGGGCAATAGTTATTGTTTAGTCATTGTAGATGATTACTCTAGATATACATGGGTATTCTTCTTAAATGACAAAGGCGAAACCTCCGAATTTTCAAAAGTTTCTCAAAAGAGCCCAAAATGAATTTGATTTTAAAATAAAGAAAATTAGAGTGATAACGGTTCCGAGTTCAAAACACTAAAATTGAAGATTTTGTGATGAACTTGGAATAAAGCATGAACTTTCCACAACCTACACTCCGAACAAAATGGAGTTGTAGAAAGGAAAATCGAACATTGATTGAAATGGCTAGGACAATGCTTGATGAATATAATACTTCGATAGATTTTGGGCGAAGCTATTAACACCGCTTGTCATGCCATAAATCGCCTTTATTTGCATCGTCTTTTGAAAAAGACCTCCTATGAACTTCTCATTGGGAGAAAACCGAACATTTCCTACTTTAGAGTATTTGGATGCAAATGCTATATCTTAAGAAAGGGTGTTCGGCTCTCTAAATTTCAAAGTCGATGTGATGAATGATTTTATTAGGATATTCTTCAAATAGCAAGGCTTATAGAGTTTTCAATAAAAATTCGGGTTTGGTTGAAGAATCTTGTGATGTGCAATTTGATGAAACTAATGGCTCTCAAGAAGAGCAAGATAATTTGGATGATGTAGGAGAAGAAGGATTACGCAAAGCCATGGAAAACATGCAAATTGGCGACATCAAGCCAAAGGAAGATACTACATCACCCATCTCATCAAGACAAGTTGAACCACCTACTTCTTCAACTTCAAACGATGTACAAGAAATAGATGATGAAGCAAAAGATCAACAACAACCCTTCAAGATCCATAATGCAATTGCAAAAGATCATCCAATAGACCAAATATTGGGTGATGTGAGTAAGGGTGTTCAAACTCGCTCTAGAGTAGCTTCATTTTGTGAACATTATTCGCTTGTGTCTTCTCTTGAGCCAAAGTTTGTAGAAGAAGCTCTAGATGATCCGGATTGGATAAATGCCATGCATGAAGAGCTAAACAACTTCTCCAAAATGATGTATGGACGTTGGTAGAAAGGCCCAAGGAGCAAAATGTGATTGGTACAAAATGGGTCTTTCAAACAAGCAAGATGAGAACAGACTTGTGGTAAGAAATAAAGCAAGGTTAGTTGCTCAAGGCTACACTCAAGTTGAGGGTTTAGATTATGATGAAACCTTTGCACCGTAGCTAGACTTGAGTCAATTAGAATCTTGTTAGCTTTTGCATCTAGCTTTGATATTAAGTTATTTCAAATGGATGTTAAAAGTGCCTTCTTAAATGGAACTATCTCCGAACTTGTTTATGTTGAACAACCTCCGGGTTCAAGACTTGAAATATCCTAATCATGTATACAAGCTCTCTAAAGCGCTATATGGTTTAAAACAAGCTCCTAGAGCATGGTATGAGCGCTTCGAGATTTTCTTGTTTCAAAAGGATTTAAAATTGGTAAAGTAGATACCACTCTATTCACAAAAATCATCAATAGTGATTTCTTCGTTTGTCAAATATATGTTGATGATATTATATTTGGTTCTACTAATCAAGACTTTTGCAAAGAGTTTGGTGATATGATGTCTAGGAATTTGAGATGTCAATGATTGGTGAACTAAGCTTTTCCTTGGATTACAAATCAAGCAATTCAAAGATGGGACTTTCATAAGCCAAACAAAGTATGTGAAAGACTTATTCAAGAAGTTTGGGATGGAAGATGCAAAACCTATCAAAACACCAATGGCAACAAATGGGCATCTAGACCTCGACGAAGGAGGTAAATCGGTAGATACTAAACTTTATAGATCTATGATTGGTAGTTTACTCTATCTTACCGCATCTAGGCCCGATATCATGTTTAGTGTTTGCATGTGTGCTAGGTTTCAAGCTTCTCCAAAAGAATGTCATTTAAAGGCCGTAAAAAGGATTTTGAGATATTTAAAACATTCCTATAACATAGGGCTTTGGTATCCTAAAGGTGCTAAATTTGAATTAATTGGATATTCGGATTCGATTATGCGGGTTGCAAAGTGGATAGAAAAAGCACCTCGGGATGTTGTCAATTTTAGGAAGATCCTTAGTTTCTTGGTCTTCAAAGAAACAAAACTCCGTAGCACTTTCAACCGAAGCCGAATATGTTTCACGGAAGTTGTTGTGCTCAATTATTGTGGATGAGGCAAACTTTGATGGATTATGGAATCAATTTTGATAAAGTGCCTTTATTGTGTGATAATGATAGTGCCGTCAAAATCTCAAATAATCCAGTCCAACACTCAAGAACCAAGCATATAGATATCCGTCACCATTTCTTGAGAGATCATGTTGGGAAGGGAGATATTTGCATTAGCCACATCCGACCGAAACCAATTAGCGGACATTTTCACCAAGCCTTTAGATGAAAGCCATTTTGCAAACTTAGGAGTGAGTTAAATGTCTTAGACTATTCCAACCTTGCATGATTTTATGGCTCACTTAAATGCATACTTCTTTGGAGTGGCTTGGACAATGTTGTGAAAAGTTTCTTGTGAAAAGTCTTTAAAATTTGATTAAATGCAAAATTATTTAAAATTATTATTTTAATATATTCAATGCATAATGATCCTTAAAGATGTTAGTTGAGTGCAAAACTAGGATCATTTGCATACTATACCTTTCTTCTCAAAATTCGCAAGTCCCGAAAAATCGGTACTACATCAGTCTCAAGCGGTACTCACTGTTGAGCTTGAACTCACCGCATACAATGAACCACGGATATGACTTAAAAATTCGGGGATTTCAAACCCTACTTCCTTGCGGCTTCCTCTCTCTCTCTCTCTCTCTCCACACAGACGGTTATTCCGCTCCCTTCACCGCCTCTCTCCTCTTCTCTCTCTCTCAAACCTCCACAAAACCGAATTTGGATCTTCAAATCGCTCGGTTTTTCTCGGATTTTGAGCCTTGCGTCTCCCAAGGACTCACCTCCTCCATTCCTCAAGGTATTTTGGATCATCCCATCTTTTATTGTCTCTTTGAACCCTAGATTGATTTTTAGGGTTTTCAAAATGAGGATGATTTCTTGCGGTTTAAACTAGGGTAAATGTTGTATTTTGGTATCTAGAGGTGTTTACACACCCATTTCATGGATTCAATCCAAGAAAATACCACAATCACAAACCATTGCTTAACCCTAGAATCGTCAGCGAAGCGGTACTACCGCCGACCGGAGCTAAGATTCTGGTCGAGCGGTACTACCGGCCCCGAAGCGGCGGTAGACACCGATTGCCCCGATTAAACAAACAGACTCTTTCAATTCCCTTTCAATTCTATTTGATCCATCCTAGTAAGGCTCTAATATCTGTATCTTCTTCCTTTTAGATGCTCATTACTAGGAGAGCGACGAGGAGACTTTACTCCTCTGCCGGACGGTCCGGAGAATCCTCCGCCGCCTCGCAGCTTCGAGGCCTCTCGAAGGCGCCCAGACCGTGGCAAGGGTCCGGTGAGCCTTCGAGTCCGAGGAGAGCGAGCCACAACACCACAGATAGCTCCCCATGGAAGATTCGAGGAGGATCTCACCGAGAGGAAGATCCTCAAATTGACTTGAGGAAGATTGCAGAAGATTATATCGACTTCGTCAGTAAATCAAGATGAGTTACCTTCCAACTCCATCAACCCCAAGTTTCACACCAAATTTCAGAGCAAATTTTGATCATTTGTATGGAGAGAGTCGACATTCACGATCATAAGTGGGTGGATTGGGAGCACTTGTCCTCCATTGACAAGTATGATGGCACTCGTGCTTTTTCGAGATGTGGATCTGATCACCGGCGACACCGCAATCGGACTATAATGAGGAGATCATTCGCCGCTTTATGCTACAAAGTGCACATTTCTCCAGTTTTCAAAGACATGACCGGATGACAAGTGTGCACACAGTTGGAGGCGACCAAGCATGAGTTCGAGCTTGCCTTGAGAGTCGGTGAGTGGACATGAGAAGGTATATGATAAGCCGACTCTTGAGATCTCGCATTTTCCGCCTTCTACAACCTCAATGAGAGGTCCTGCCCCCAAGCACCTTGGTTGGTCTTCTCCTATTCCTAGCATCATCAATAGGATTATCAACCATACTATTCTTCCCAAGAGTGGGAATTTTGATGCCATAAGAGGACATGCTTGGAATCTTATAGACACATCATGAGGGGTCAAGTTTGATGTAGTGGACTTGATCATTAGGAGATTGCCTCTTCCAAAATGATGTAATCAAGCGATTAATTATGGACCTTATATCTTTGCCTTGATTGAGACCAAGTTCGATTTAGAGGCGCTACAACAAGAGGCATAAGGCATATAAGCCGAGACCTGAGCCTCCCATTCCCACTGCCGCCAGAGCTCGACAGTCAGATCCGGCGGGAGGATCCTCGGCAGAAGACTGGGCTCCTCGCAGCCAGAAAGCAGCGGCCAGCAGCCTTCTCAGACCGACGTGGCCACTCTCTCGTGATCTACTCCACTGCTCAGATGAGAGAGTCTCAGCCGAGGGTTTGCCTCCTCTCTTCTCGCATGGACTCCTCGGATGGGCGTGTTGCGACCATCGGCGGCCCCTGCTCACCTCCTTCGCCCATGCGCTATACTCGTCGCCGTCATGATCCTTCTCCTCCGGTCCCTGGGAGTAGCTTCTTTTGGTATTTGATGCCAAAGGGGGAGAAGAATTTAGGGCTATTAGGGCTATCTATCTCTAGTTATGTTTGAATGATTGTAATGAACTTGGTTATGTTTGAATGATTGTAATGAACTTGGTTATCTATGCTTTTGATGTATTCTGGATGTAATGACTATTGTTTACCTCTATGAAATTGCTTCTATTATTTGTCTCATGTTATGATCTCAATTGTGCATCTTGTCAAAATTGTGATAAAATGAGATTTTCTCGTTGTAAAATTTCATGCACAAATTTAGGGGAGTTTTCACCCTTTTGACTTTAAAAGGAAAATTCATATTCTTGCCAAAATGAAAATCATTGCTAGAATTTTCTCTTTTCAAAAAGTCACAAAAGAATATACAACTAATTATCAAAATAAGTGGTATATTCAAACATTACATTTCCATATAAAATGTGTTGTCATCAATTACCAAAAAGGGGGAGATTGAAAGCATCTAGGCCCCTAAAAATGATTTTGGTAATTAATGAATTTATATGAATATGGGACTAACCGTTTAATGAGTGTTTAAAGGTTAAGTCCGATTATGGTTGACAAATGCAAGCCAAAGGATAAGGATGAAGATCAAACATGGTTCAAGATAGAGGTATATGTAGAATAGATTCCTTTTTCAATTTTTGGGTCTTAGGAGAATGGTGGAAGACCGGATTATAGGGTAAATAATCGTACCATAAAGAGGATCATGGCAAGTAGCTTGATAGCAATTCTTAAGTGTCCATGGATCAACTAGGATCATGCATTCTTGAAAATCTCTTTTAAAAGCCAAAACGTGCTCGTCTCGACGTGCGGTAGTTCCGTTAGCTAACGCTTGCATTACCGTCGAAGCGGTAGTACTGGAGAAATCGGAACACGGCGATCGGAAGTTCAACCTCAAGCGGACCCATTTTTCCGAGAGCACCCTCCGGACTCATTTCCAAAATCGAGGAAGCGGAGTTCATTGCCGTGAGCTGTACTACCGGTCATGTGTAGTTCAAGGTGGATCGACCTTTTTCTCCAGAGAGCACCCTCCGGATGCCCCCGAGTTTTAGGAGAGCGGTAGTTCACTGTCGAGCGGTACTACCGCCACAGTGTAGTTCCGGATGGGAATCGGAGCCTTTTTCCAGAGTGACTTTTGAGCTCGGCTCTGCGGTAGTACTGGCGACTTTTTGGTACTACCGGTGAACGGTAGTACCGGACTTATAACGTCGGTAGTACCGCGCCGACGGACCAACGGTCACCGCAGAAGCTCGACATAGTCGCTCGACAAGTCCGATAGGGAGCGGTACTACGGCCTCGCCTCCGCAGTAGTTCCGCCGCCTAATTTTTCTCGAATTTGTTCCAAACGGCTAGTTTTGGTAGGTGGAAGGTATAAATACCGCACTAACGCTCATAGACATATGCTAGAGACTCTATTGATCATTCTTGAGCATTGGGCATTCACTCCACACCTACTTTCACTCTTGAGCATTCATTTGAGGTGTTTGAGCAAAAAGTGCATAGCATTCATTAGTTTGATCCTTGGCACTAGTTTGCAATCAAGCGAAGCTCGTGGTTTGTTACTCTTGGTGCTTGCCAGACCGGACGATTGGGAGAAGCTTGTTCGGTGATCTTCTCAAAGAAGCTGTGAGAAGACCGGCTTTCGTGTGAAGGTTGGAGCTCGCCCACCGGAGCGGGAAGAGCTACCTCTAGTGATCGAGGTGCTTCGCTCAATTCGTGGAGCCGGTTCGATTGCTCGAGCTAACCTCAACGTGGACTAGTGGGAACCGCAAGTTTCCGATACCACGGTAAAAACATCGAAGTGTGCACATCTCTCTATTGCTTTCTAAATAGTTCTAAGTTTTCATGCTTAGTGCTTTGTTTAGTCCTTGTTATTACTAGTATTGCTAATTGCTTGACTAGTATTGTGTAGGCTTAAAATTGTCTTTCATTCTTGTTCTTAGAAATAGAGAAATTTAGCCTAGTTGAAAAGAAAATTTAAAAACCGCCTATTCACCCCCCTCTAGTCGGTATCCTTGATCCTACACACAGCCATCGCTGCAATTGCCCTCCGGCTTCGTCCACCACCCTTCGACCCCACCCATCGTCCTCCTCCCCCGTCGCCACCGCCGGCCGCTGCCTCCTTCCGACCTTCTTCTATGCCTGGGGAAGGGTGAACCCATAGTGGGGGAACTGGATTTCCCTCCTCTGATGTCAGATCTGGCGGCGATGCCCTTCCAGGCTGCCGGATCCAGCGCTTCGGGCCGGCGGTAGAGAGTTGAGGGGATGACAGCGGTGAGGAGAGAGGAGAAAGGAGTTGGGTCTCGCCTCCTCCGTGCGCGTGCGGCTACGGAGCGGAGCAGAGCGACAAAGTAATAATAGAGCTGTTTTGAGATTCATGCAGCTTTGGATCCAACGGGGGTTGTCTATCCCGTTGGGACCCTGTACCGTTCGTTAGTATTTCTCTTTTTAAATACCTCTGATGAATTGAACCAAGTAGTCTGATCATCAAGGTGGGCCCTCTGGTTCTATGGGGCCCACTCGCAGGATCACGGAGCCGAGAGGCGTTTTGTGCGGACGAAAACTGGAACAAGGAAGCCCGGTTCTTTTGGGTACTCATCTTTCTAATTTCTCTAAAAGATAAAAGAAATATGTTGGTTTCTTCACGTAGATTCTTCAGACAATTTCGCGAGTCTAAAATTATATGTGTCGTCCAGTCAATGTCTTCGTCGTCCGCTGCCGTCTCGAAAAACCTAAACAAAAACCATCCGCCGTAGCTCAAAAGAATCGAACTGGAAACACAGATGACTGACAAATCACACGGCGGAGGCTCTGTGGACCGGGGAATCTCATGGCTCTCTCCGTCGCCACCATGACTTCGAAGCGCACGGTGGACCAAGTACACGGCCATGTTCTATTGCAATTTACACGCACTGTCGAGGGTCGGACCACCGGGTCGGTGGGGTGGCGCCCCCTACGGCCGGCCGCCCACCGAACCCCTTGACTCACTGCTCGCCCGCTATTCGATGTGTTTCTTGTCAAAGGTGACGCCTTTGCACATTTCTGCCCCTTCCTGCTCCTGAAGACTGTAACTCCTTGCAAGCTTCGCATCTCTTGAAGGTGAAACTGAGGTTCTTGTATCGAGAGGTTCGCGCCGTGATGTGAAATTTCGACTTCTTCGATCAAAAAGATTGCACCTTTGGGGGCGGTTGGTCGCGCAGGACGAGAGGTTTGGCCAGTTTGGGGGAGGAGAAAGTGATGGCGCTGGGTTGCTTGCTTCAGATGTACCGAATTTTTGCTCATTAATACTCTCCTCTTCCCTTAATAGTTTAAGTTTGTAGGATAAGTTAGTTAGGTTGGCTGCGGTGGCGGAGGCTGCCCGATGAAGGCGACGTCAGACAGTGTGTTTCAGGGGGAGAACCCGCTACACTCGGCGCTGCCGCTGGCCATTCTGCACATGTACATCTGATAGGTATTGGCTTTCTTCTGCTAGCCCTCCTAAATTTTCGTTTTGGGCCTGCCACTGCTCTGCCGACGAGTATATACTGGAGTACAACTGTACACCGTATGCAACGGCCGTGCATCGGATAGAAGATTGGCAATGCATACACGTGATTCGTTCATTCAGCCCTTGGGAAAACGCATTGATCTCGCCACTTAATTACCATCTAATCTGCTTAAAGACTTTCGTCTAATCGGCATCATCTAATTTGATGTGCTCACACTAGCAATACATAAAACTACAGTGATCTAATCCTTTTTGTCGGTACAAGGATGCTCCCTCTACGCTGCAGTGGCCTCCCCAACAAAGTAGCAAGTACAGAGAGTATCACTCGAATTTTTGCCGTATATAGCGTCTTTTGTCCTTGTATTTACAAAAATAATCATATATATGATATTGATAAAAATAATGCTTTTGTCATTCGGTCACCAGATGGCAACAGTCCAGAGGTGACATATGGCGCCTGCCGCCCGGCCACCAGACGGCAGGCCACTTGCCGTCCATCCACAAAACGGCAGGTGATTAAGCCAGTTAATTAGCTAGCTTAATTATCTGTCTAAATTTATAATTTTATATCATATTTGTTTGAATTTTTTAATATAGTAAATGGGCTTGAAAAATTACAAAATTTTGTGCACAGTCTCTCGACATAACGTACTTCAATATGTAATTTTTTAACAATTTTATCCACTCTAAATATTGCTAAAAATTTTGTATGATTTTGATATTTGTAGGAGTTGTTATATATAGTAAACGAGCTCTAAAAATAACAAAATTTTATGTGAAGTCTTTCAACACAGTTGACCTAATTGTGTAATTTTTTAGAAATTTTATGTGGTCCAAATTTGTCATGTTAATTCATGTTAATTTAATCATAATTGGCAATATACGATGCTCATGTGTCTTTTGCAGTGTGTGAACTCCGTCCTTCGCACATATGTTAGCTAGTTACTGCTATATTTCCTTTTCCATTGCATCCTTCGCGCATTTGTTATTTTGTCCATGTTGTCCCCTTATGCGCTCCCTCGTCCGCACTGATGTCATTACGTCTGTGCCGTCCACTCTCACCTGCTCCATCGTCTCCACATATGTCAGTGTTACCATGCTGTCCTCCTCGCTCGAAGTGCTGCGCATCGATAACGAGTCCTTAATTTGCGGGGTGAATTCGTCAGCACGCTTTTGAATTAGAGAAATGTTCCCTTCTCTACGACACGGACTATGCGTGTTATAGGATTATGACGATCAACATGTCCGAGGTGTACAACAATGTTCTGAAAGGCATGCGGTGCCTTCCCATCACCGCGATCGTAGAGAAGAGATGGACTCGCACTGTCGGTTATTTCATCAATATAGCCACCGCAGCCAGGCGTCAAATAGACAAAGGCAATAAATGGTCCGAGAGCATGCAGAGGCACATGGTATAAAAGATGGAGAAAACCCGAATGTACGACATTTGGGTAATCGATGGCCTCCGGAGGAAGTATAAGATCAGGTTTTGGTAGAAATATATGAACAATCATGCCAGTGGTGAAATAAAACAGGCATGCATCCTGAGTGATGTGGCAACATGCACATGTAACAAGCCAAAACTCATGCACAAGTCATGCTCGTATGTGTACAAGACATGTGCGCAAATGAGGCAGGTATCCGAGTTGTACATCTCGAATATTATGACATGCAACACTTTTTCAGTACATAGAGTGCAGAGTTTCACTCCTACGGTTTGGATATGAACTACAGGGATCTTTGGCCAGACATGCTGCAATGGGCTCCCAACAAGGAGTTGAAGATAACTGTGAAGGAATGTCAGCAGACACGACACTTCCAGAACGACATGAATATGAGCCAACGTACCAGCATTAGTCGCACAGTGAAATACAGAATATGCAAGACCGTGTCCAAGAACATTTAATTTTACACAATCTATGGCTACAGCCTCCGTTATAGTCTAGCTGGTTAGGATACTCGGCTCTCACCCGAGAGTCCCGGCAACGGAATTTTTGTAGTTCATAATATTTTGTCTGGATTTGTGTTCCAATCCAGTCTTTCTCTGTTTAGACTCTCCTTTACATTAGGCAACTCTGCATCGATCGATGAGAGAGCCTTAATGCAGATCGATACTGTGATTCAAAATCGATACTTGGTAATAAAAGACCTGATTAAAAAGCACGCGTCGCGCGGCAACTCTACTCTGATTAGAATGCAAATGCTAGATCGAATCAACTCAGTAATAAAAGACATGCCAAATTGGATCTTTCAGCCAAATTGGATCACCTAGCATGTCATGTTTCCCAGGTCGGAAGAGAGAGTATTATTGTCTTCCTGTTTCTTGATGATGTTTTTGGTTTTGTAATGGAAGGGTCTGGGTACAAACGAAACGAATAATTTCTATTCGATTGATCAACCGAATGTTTACTGAGCGAATACGAAAAGGGTAAATAAATGTCCAGCGCTATCCGTGTTAGAGTCCGACTCCGAAGAAAAGAATACGGAATATGATACGGAACAAATGATATTTACACATATATATCAGTATGTCACGTGATATAAGTAGGTTTGTTATGATTTCACTTAGTAACAAGATAACAGATAGACGGATTGCCACATCTAAATATGTGAGAAATATTGAATGGTCTTCCTTCGATATCTCGGCGATTAATTTCTCCGTGTTCGCTCTGAGTGCACCTCTACTGTTCAAAATCATGTCTAGGGATGCAAAAGAAGCAGATAATTTCTGTCCAACCAATCGTTCGAAGGCTTGTGGAGCAAATACATAATAAAAAATAGATATCCAACATTATATATATTCGACTCCGAGAAAAATATATAAAATAAGATACAGAATGAGCGATACCTATTCAAGTCTGAGATGTCATAGAACTTTTGATTCTGCCGCTTGACACACATGTGTGAGGACCAACTAGCTTGTTTACTTGCAGAAAATAAATAAAGAGTTAAGTACAAGAGCAAGG
The DNA here is from genome assembly GCA_036346245.1 of Bonia amplexicaulis. NCBI lineage: Eukaryota > Viridiplantae > Streptophyta > Magnoliopsida > Poales > Poaceae > Bonia > Bonia amplexicaulis. Next base: position 112,935 of record JAYGGG010000217.1, read on the forward strand.
TTTGGTGCTGCTAAAATTATTACATGCAAAAGTACTAGTACCTTGATAGTTCTATTATTTTGCAACCTGCGAGCTACAATCTTCTAAGGGCATACTTTATCTCTACATGAGTCCACAAACCTGGTAGGGTCAGGTTTCTTTGTGTCCATGTCAAACTCCTCATTTGTGGCACACTACCTGATGACTATTCTGAAGGCATCCATTGATGGGAAAGTGTCACCAATCTCAACCCTAGGATTATCTTTTGTCATACATATTGTGCTACTCCTCGGGTATGTCATCATCCACTGGGATAGCTGCACCATCAGTGTCATCATTGGGAGTAGCAGCACCAATAGCATCGTCAGCAGCTACAGCAGCACCAGCATCATCAACAGTTGTTACATTCTCATCCCTCAGCCCTAGAAGAACGTTCGTTTTCTCATTGCTCATAGGAACATCCCTCTACTCTTCACAGGCTTGAGCAATATGAAGGGTTGACCAATCCACCAAACTTTCTTAGGACCACACACTGCCTTTACCTTACACAACTATTGTAAACGCCCTCTATGGATCAATCCTAGTCGAGAATACAAAAAATTGAGTTAGGGGCGTGTTACTCTGCTCATTTAAATACAAAAAATTGAGTTAGGGGCGTGTTACTCTGTTCATTTCTATCCGCATTGAACACAAAACTAACCAATAAAACACATAAGAGAGGGGGGTTCATGTACCCCCTCGGGGTCCATCATGCGCGCGGCTTTGAATCCCTCAAACGCAATCCAAATCTATGGAAAAACCTAGTGCTCAATCGACCGAAAGTTCCGAGGCAAACTACAGAATGAAGCTACAAAGAAGAAGACAAACGGATTAGGAAATGGCATGTTACCTCCGGCGTTGATGACGATGGGCCACCGTGTTTCCTGCAATGTCACCTACTCACCTTCAATGTCGATGGGGTCGGGAGGGGAAAGCAGGGGTAGCGAGAAGAAGATTGGTGCAGTCAGCTTCGCCATTGTGCCTGACCCAGCCACAAGGTGACAATAGCCTGATGGCGACGACAAGAGGAAATCCGGTCATTTCCTCTCCAAATACGTTCAAAAATTCAAAAAAGGGGCAAAGTTGCAAATGGCTCTTGAAGTTCACGCCATAAGCTGCGTGACAATGTAATAGAGGGCATGTTCTTTTCAGCTTCTAAAATTGTTTTCGGCTTTTCTACAGTAATTAGCTTTTAAACGGAGTATTATTTTAAGATAGGGCCTACTAGTTAATTGTAGTACATACGTACCGACTTCATTTATATCGGCAAAAACTACACGTGAGTTTTTGTTACTCTGTAATCTCTCGTATGAACAGCCCAAAACTCACAAGCCGTAGTGAAAAGCCATAAACTTTAACAAAAAAAAACAGTCCCAGAGCATATTTTGCCAAGAGCACTTTAACTTTTGAGGCGTATGATGGATTATCCCTTCAATTCGGTGATGCTCTCTGACTCGGTAGTTCAATGTCAATCGTATGGCCGGAACGTATGGTAAAGCAAGCAAATTTAGTTGTTTAAGCACATCCTTGCTGTCATGTTTCACAAGTCGCCAACTCCTACTGCTTGCAGTCATGCTAACCAGAAAATTGGTACCCTCAAGGCAAAATATTCTGATCATTACTACAAAGATCGATACTAAGAATCGAATCGTGTCAATCCGCTGAGTACCGAAAGGTTTGCTCCGTTCATCTGCTCTGAAGACAAATAACTGTGTATGTGTTTTCTGAAAACAGTATGGAAGATATCAGATAACGAATCAAAAACACTTAGTGCTCTAAACAACTTAAAAGCCATGATTTTTGGCTGTAATTACACTGTAGCGGTTATTAGTCTTTTCTAAGTCTAAATATAAAAAATAATAAAAATTGAAAAACGCCGCTTTACTTTATGGGACAATATAAAAGAATAAGCAGGAAAAAGAAAAACCAAAATTAAAAAACCGATATGTTGAAAGTGACTTCTAGCTTCTGAAAATCAGAGATTAAAGCCGTTTAAAACAGGATATAGAGCCCTGCGTATAACTATCCTAGTGACTGAATGTTTCTTGGTGGTTTTGCACCTAGATAGCTGCACATTTCTTGGCCGCATAGAAATTCCTCAAACCATAGATTAATACCCGTTGTACACGTCCACTACTTCCTCACCAAGAACTCAAATTCCAATCCAACCGCAAGAAAAGGAAACGCAGAAAGGAATGGTTTTGCTATTGCATAGTCGATTGAAATTTTTTATTTTTCAGTCACCTGAAGTTGCATTTTCAGTCACCTAAAGTTACAATGTAATAATTCACATCTTCCGAAATTGCATTCTCAGTCACCTAAAACTATAGTATAAAAAATAACTAAAGATAAAAAAAAAGTGTCTGTACAATAGTCACTCTCCAAAAGAAACCATCCGAAGTGCATAAATCAAGCAATAAAATTCGGAAAGAATCCGAACTCCAAAGCCCAACGCCAACCTCACGGAGAAACATCCAAACCCTAACTCCATCACGTGTCCTCCTCTTAACCACCGGGCCGAACCCAACCTAATCCTCCTCGCGCCTCGCTGCTCTCCAACTCCACAAAAAACAAGTCAATTTAACAAAGGCGACGCCTTTCGAATTCGAATTTACTAGACTTCTGCTCGCCTCTTCCTTCGCCAACTACCTCCCGCCTCGGCCGTGGCCGCCGCCGCCGGCATGGCGCTCCTCGTCCGCGCGCGGCTCTCCTCGCTCGACGACGACGACGACGCCGCCACCGCCTCCTCCCCGTCCCGCTCGCCCTCGCCGCCCCTCGTCTCCCCGACCGTCAGGCGCGCCGCCGTCCTCGGCGCCCCGCGCGTCGCGGCGCAGCTCTCCTCCCCCGTGGACGACGAGGAGGGAGAGGTCTTCGACGACGCCACGGACTACGGGGAGGAGGACGAGGTCCTGCAGGAGGTGCCCAACGGGTTCTTCCGCATCGCCAGGGTGCCGCCGCCCTCGGGGGAAGACCCGTTCTCGGGTGACGAGAAGCCGGCGGGGAGAGCCTCAGCGTCCGAGAGCGAGTACTTCGCCGCGGCGGTGCGTTCGCTGGAAGAGGGCGCGAGGAGCGGATTGGAGGATGCTGCCGGTGTCATTGTGGGTGACAAGGGTACGGGCGTCGAGGGTTCTTTGGGTGGGAGTTTCCAGGCTTCCAGGAGCGCCATTGGCGTGTTGGATGATGGCGAGGCCGCCGCATTAGGTGATTTGGTCAATGTTTCAGATGGTTCTGTGCTGAAGGATGATGATAGGCAGGGAGATCAGGATGTTGGTGCTGAGGCTGTCAACGATGTGGTGGCTGAGCCTTTCATTGCTGACGCCAGGGGCATAGATGGTGGTGCCATGCGCGTTGTGGAAGCTTTGGAGGGGAAAGATGGAGGGTCTGAGCATGAGGTTGCTGAATTGCCTCCTGCCGTGAATGCTACAGAAGATGGTGCCGATCTTGAACTTCGCAATGGTGATTCTGACGCAAAAGATGGCACGCCCAAGCACGAGGTTGTCATGGATGTCGAAGATGCCAGTCCTGATTATGTTGCCACGATAGATGGCACATCTGACCTTCTTGAGTTTCCTGCCAATGTTGATGACCCACATTCTATTGCTGGTGGTGGCCCTAACAAGGTAGATGGGGAAACTGATGGTGATTATGAAGCATCAGATGAGCCTGCATCCATGCCAACTAAGGATGCTGCGGAACTTGTTGGAAAAGAATTGGAGGACGGTGTGCCTGCTTCCATGGGCACGCGCTTTGGTTTGGATGATTCAGATGAGGAGGAGATCGATGATGATGAGGTGAATGGAAAGGAAATAGAGCTTGTTGATTATGCAGCTTTAGCTGACCTTCTGAGGGCGGCAAACAGATCACCAGGACAAGGCAAGGCCAAGGTTTTCCCAGTTGAAACCTCCGAGTCCCAGCAACTGCCTCCTACCGTGGTCAGCATTCCTAGGACACATGCGGCTTCTACTCCTGTGCTGGATGTGGTTGCTGACCTTGAGAGTGAGATGACTGACGAGGAGAAGAAGCTGTACAGAAAAGTGGACATGGCACGAATCAAGTACTTGCGTCTTGTTCATAGATTGGGGTATGATCCCGGACATCAGGTAGCTGTACAAGTGTTGTATCGGCTTAGTATCGTAGAAGGCTTCAGGCGCATAAGGATGGCAAACCATTCGTCCGAGCTTGAGAATGCCTGGAAGAGGGCCTTGCAGCTTGAAGCAGAGGGAATAGGGGACTTGGAATTCTCTTGCAATGTATTGGTCCTTGGGAAGACGGGGGTGGGGAAGAGTGCAACAGTAAACTCCATCTTTGGTGAGGATAAATCCAAAACGAATGCTTTTCTACCGGCAACATCTTCTGTGAAGGAGATCGCTGGAGTTGCTGGTGGTGTTAAGCTTCGTGTCATCGACACTCCAGGACTTGGGACCGCGGTCATGGATGAAAAATCAAACCGGAAAGTGCTCAATTCTATAAAGAAGTATATCAAGAGATGCCCTCCTGACATTGTTTTGTATGTCGATCGGATGGATACCCAGCGACAGGATGCAAACAACCTGTCCCTACTGCGATGTATTACCAGTGTGCTAGGCCTGTCAATATGGTCCAAAACCATTATTACTTTTACTCACTCAGCTGCAGCACCCCCCGAAGGGCCTAGTGGCTCCCCAGTGAACTATGAGATGGTTGTGGCTCATCGGACTCATGCGATTCAGCAAAGCATCCGGCAGGCAACTGGTGATCCTCGGATTGAGAATGCAGTGGCGCTTGTGGAGAACCATCGCCTCTGTTGGAGGAACAGAGAGGGTGAGAAGGTGCTTCCTAATGGCCTTGTTTGGAGGCGTTTGCTCCTCCTCTGGTGCTGCTCACATAGGATGGTCGGTGAGATTGATAGTCTTTCAACCCGTCGTGCTGCTTCTGCAAGCCTCTTTGGTCTCCGTCTTCAGATGCCCCCACTTCCTCACTTCTTGTCATCTTTGTTGCAATCTAGAGGGCACCCCAGGCGTGCTAATGACCAGAGTGTCGACAGTGTGTACTCAGATGTTGATCTCGATGACTTGTTGAATGAGGATGAAGAACATGACTACGATCAACTTCCTCCCTTTAAGCCATTAAGTAAATCACAGGTTGCAAAACTCTCCAAGGAGCAACAGAAGTTGTATTTTGATGAGTATGACTACCGAACCAAGCTTCTTCAGAAGAAGCAGTTGAAGGAACAGCTCAGAAGATTAAAGGAAATGAAGAAGAGAGAGGGCAATAGCCACGATGTACTTGGGGACAATGATCATCCTGACGATGAGAATGACCCGGATAGATCTCCTATGCCAGATTGGGCCATGCCATCTTCATTTGACTCAGATGATCCAGTATACCGCTATCGGTGTCTTGAGCCTACATCAAACCTTCTGGTGCGTGCTGTTACCAACCCTGGTGGATGGGATCATGATTGCGGGTTTGACGGTGTGAGCCTCCAACACAGCCTCGATGTTGCCAATGCGTTTCCAGCTTCTCTGTGGGTACAAGTTAATAAGGACAAGCGAGAACTCATCATTCATTTGGAGTCCTCAATATCAGCTAAACATGGGGAGGATGCTTCAACCCTTGCAGGCTTTGACATCCAAACCATGATGAACCGGCTTGCTTACACTCTCAGAGGGGAGACCAAATTCAAGAACTTCAAGAAAAACACCACTACTGGAGGTTTGTCCATGACTTTCTTGGGAGATACCATGGTGACTGGAGCTAAGTTTGAAGACAAGCTTTCGGTTGGTAATAGGTTAACACTGGTAGCAAACACTGGTGCTGTGTCCGTGAGAGGTGATACTGCATATGGAGTGAATATGGAGGCAACCCTGCGGGAGAAAAACTATCCCATAGGCCAAGGCCTTGCAACTTTGGGTGCATCTTTGGTAAGGTGGCATAAAGAATGGACCATGGCTGCAAACTTGGATTCCCAGTTCTCTGTAGGAAGGACTTCAAACATGTCGGTTCATGTTGATGTGAACAACAAACTAACTGGACGTCTGAGCATCAAAGCCAACACTTCAGAACAGCTGAAGATTGCCCTATTAGGTTTCTGTTCGACGGCAATGTATTTGTGGAACCGGATGCATCCCTGTGCAGATCCTAATTATGAGTAGTACTGGTTAGTACTACAATTTTGAATTTCCTAACATTTGTATCCTTTTCTTGCCCCACTTGTTGGGTTTCTACTTGTTCGTTATCCAGCTACTGTTTACGCTTCACCGGTTCTACTGTCAATTCAACCTCTTGTGTTTTGAAATAGCTGCAGATCTCATGCAAATGTATAGGGTAAACAACAATGAATAGATGCCTATGTTTTCCTTTCTAATGTTGACGATTTTAACCCCTGTTATGTATTCATGTATATTTTGGCTTTTCATTGTGGAACTGTACTTGTTTGGATATCAGTTGCATGATATCCATGTTCTTTAAAGCCTTCCGTTTTGAAAAAAGTGCGTGTAAATGGCAATCCAAGAACGCATAGAACATACAACTTATATGGACCATTTATTCTAGCAAGTTAGCAACTGATTGGAATGTGGAAGTAGGTGATTTATATTGTGGGCTAAATGGCTGAGAAACTATATTGGGCTAAATGGCTACCAAAAGTAAGAACTAAAACTCCAAATGTATTGGGCTAAATGTGTACTAAGGTAACATATGCCAAGTGTATTGGGCTAAATTGCTACCAAAGCAACAAAATGGCCTAAGTGTTCCATTTCATTTTAAGTTTATAACATATACCACTCTGTTCCAAATCCACTCTCTTCTTCAGATTGTATTTACTGTTGGTAGGATCACCTAAAGTTTTTTTTTTCTTGCTTGGCATCCTTAGTTCGAGGTTAACACTTCCCAGTGTGTGTTGCACGTGTTTATGCTATACAGAGATTTGGAAGCAAAACTGCAGAAGTAACACCCTTGTGAGTATACTTATCAGCTTGTAGTAGCAAACTAGCAATAGCTGGTATGGTAAGCTGTATACCTGTGAAAATTGTCAGTCATGGAGCAGAAGTCTGCATTGAAAGAAAAAGCAGACTTGATTGTTGTTGGTTTCTTGGGGAAATGGTGCTTTGGGATGATTGCTTTTAGAAGACCACCAAAATAGTTTTGTTTCAGTTGAGTCTATCATTCGAAGTAGTAGACAGAGCTTTACATTAATATGACTTTAAAAATCTTGTGAGTTTTGCTGACACTCTTACAAAATGCTGCTGTATGCAGAACTTCGAAGATGGTGGTGCTCATTTGAGCTTAAAAGTCCTAGCTTACAGGTTCAAATACAATGTAATTGCTGATAGTTTTTCAGCGTAATTAAAATTTAAAAAAATATATATATATATATATATATATATATATATATATATATATATATATATATATATATAATCATCATGGACGATATAAAGGAAAAAAAGAAAAGCTAAAAAAGCCATATCACCAGAAAAAGATAAAAGTAAGAAGCTAGCAGCCAGAAGCAGAAGTGCGCATCATTTTCGTCTCAGTTTGTGATTAAAGAGGTGAAAGGAAGGTAGCTGGAAACTTCAAACTCTGGGAACTTGCTATGGGTGGCAGTTGAACCATCACTTTCAGTCAAGAATCAAGATAAGTGTAGCTGTGCTGCCATTTGATACTTTTTTTTAATCCGTAGTGCCCAGTTGGTGGACAGCTTTACGAGCAGGGGACTAAGATTTTCTCAAAGTTGTTTTGTGAGAAAATGTGGCCGGTAACAACTGACAAAGCATAATATGAAAATGAATTACTGTTATTTTTGCTTTTTTTGGCTCCTCCTTTGATGAAGCAGCTAAGGTGTGGCAGTTGGCAATTGTAAGAAATCCAGATATGCTGTGGGTAAAATTAGAAGTATATTTTTTTTTCTGGGCAAAAGCATCATGTTCATGGAGCAATTCAATCAAAATTTCTTGTCCTCATGTCTGAAATCAAAATAGTGAATGAACTCTATGAACTAGTAGCTGACTCCAGAAAAAATTTTAGTTCCTTGTAGCTGTTGTCTTAAGGTAGACAATATATTTTTGCATATCGCCTTGTTCCCTGGCCATGCCTTTTTATTTTTTTTTGCTAATATCAATGGCAATTTCTTTGCTGATATCTGAAGAGATAAGGTGCCCGGAAAAGCAAGCAAGAGGATTGGCCCACTTGGTTTTGGCTTATCCTTGGAAGTGGGAGACTTTTCCTTTATTTATTGTTTAGAATAGGATTGTCAGGTCATTAGTTTACATGAACAGAGGAATCGAATTCAAAGTCGCCTGCCTTTTCTTTTCTGTTTTTTTCGTGGCTTGCCTCCAAATTATATGAAATATGATATTGCACTGATAACAACTCGTAGTCTGGTATAGTACTACGAGAACGCGCGCACACACACACAGAGATTTCTTGCAGCTTTTAATAAGCTCTGTAGTCTGTAATCTGTATCGAACTCTTGAGAACTTCTCAGAGTTGATCGCAGCAAATTGATTCTTCCAATATGTGTATTCATCTGTGGATTCAACCCAGATGCTGCTTTCCAGGAAAACATGAACTGCTCAGATCATTAGTCTTCCATGATCTGGATTCAGGGTCCCAACAACATTTCCCAGATCAGAAGAAATAAAAGAGAGAGAGGATCATTTTACACAACCAACATATCAACACACGCTTGTGCTATGCATAGAGCAGACGATTCGGAAACAGAATCAACTGCATCTTTTTTACTAAATGAAAGAAAAGGATAACTGAATCAAAGGTGGACATGTAAAGGACGAGGTCCTTTTTTTGTCATACCCATATCCAAGTTTTTAGATGCTTCTTTGCAAGAAAACATGAACTCCCTCGCATACCATGAACATGTTCTTTCATGACCAGGATTCAGGGGTCCCAAAAACTTCGTCCAGATCAAGAGGACAACACAGAAAGATCATTTCGTACTTCTCACCAACTAAACACACCACAAAGTAGAAGTATCAGGGTTTCTCTGCATATAGCAGAAGTATCTGAACAAAACCATCTGAAAGCAAAGGTGGACACAGGAAGGAGGAAGAGCTTTTTTTCTCATAACTTTTCACAGGCTCTTGTTACATATATACTTTCTGGGAAACAAGTTCATGGCTACAAAGTTGCAGCTCTTGCACTTGAGCCAACACCCATGGACTTCTCAAGATCCCTTCTTCCCAAGAAAACATGAACTACATACCTTGGGTTTTTTTCAGATCATACCCATCTTGTAACTAGTTAGTCCTTGATGAGTTCATGTTCATGGTACATACTCCATAGTTTACAAGACGACTCTTCAGTTTTCTTTTTGTTCAGTTCTTGCAGATCCGACCCAAGACATGGCCATGCAGACAAGCAGAGCCATGTTCCTGTGTGCAGACCTTTCTTTCTTTCTTTCTTTTATGTGTGACCCCAGGGAGCCAAGAACATGACTCTCCTTATGGGATCCTCGGCGGCCGAGCCCCGGCAGTCGTCGCCGTGGCTCGGGCAGGCGCCGCGGCTTGCAGCGGCCGGCCTGGCCGCGCCGGCGGTGCCGTAGGCCCACCGGAGCTTGTCACGGAGGGCCTGTTTGACCTCGTGAGCCCAAGAGCCTTCCCCGGGGAAGTGAGGGGGTTTCATGGCCTCGGCACGACGCAAGCAGACCAATCCTAGGAAGAAGACGACTCACAAGACGGGAGGGAGGCTGCGGTGGTGGTGGTAGTAGTAGCAGATTCATCACAAGCTTAGCTGAGGGGGCTTATTTATAGGCGAAAGAAGAGGAGCAAACGGGAATTCCACCTGCGAGTTGGTGCGCGCGGAATCGGGTTCCAAAGCAGACACAAATTCGAACCCGGTTTGCTGATTGCTAAGCAGGATTCTGTCGTCACTGAGGTGTTGTTTATTCAGAAAAAGGTGGCTATGAGTTTGGAATTTGCTTTTGATAAGCAGCTGTTTAAACAAAAAAAAAAACTGCTCTAAGGGCCCGGTCCCATGTATGATTTGAAAACAATAATAATGTTCTTGCTGGCTATATATTTTTCGAGTTACAGCATCTGTGTTATTTGTTTTGAACAACTCCCCTTGCTTAAAAAAAAATCCTTTATGTTCACTGCTGTTGTGTGTGTGTGTGTTAAAACGATTTCCGAGGCCATTTGAATTACTAGGAAACAAGCACGCATGGACAAGTGTGAACCAGATAGATTAAGGTCTCGCTTGGTTGTTTGAAAAAAGTTTATATTTAATTTCATCAGAATGATTAAAATTACTAAAATTGATGGGAAACTAGACATAACTAAATTTAAAAAAATTAAAAAAAAAATATGTTAGCTCATCATAGATAATGCAAACGAATACGAGAAAAAAATGAGTAAAAAGTTTGAAAAAAGCTAAAAAAACAGAAAAAGATAAAATTTAGGGTTGTAAAAAATAAAGTAGAAGGCAAATTTCGCCTTGCTTATCTAGCGAATAATTCTGGCTGGCGTGCCAGGCTGCTGAGGAGGGGCGAGGCAATTATTGACAACCACCGCGCTGTCCACCGTGCAGGGTGGCCAGCTGCCGACGACGCATTATTACCGATGGTGGCCATCCCTCTCCTGGGCCCCGCGGCTGACTCGGATTCCCGTCTCTTTTGCCCTCGCGGGCCCCACCAGTCACTCTCGCTCGTACTCCTACTGTGTGTGTCGCTTCCCAACGCGCGTGCTGTGCTCTCCCTATCCTCTAGCAACCAACATAAAATAGACACATCCTCTCTAATGCACAGTATACATCGATGGGTCTAAGCGAAAAGTGATTTTAATTTTATATTATAGTATCTAACGAATATTTTTTCAATACAGAATCTATAAATTAATTATAGTACACATTAAAAATCTAACATCTGTATCAACTAAAATCGCAAATGAGTATCTCTCCTCGTAATCTCTATCGTAATAGTCAAAAACTATAAACCACAACTAAAAAGAATAGACCTTAAGTAGTAAATATGCAAACTCCTCCCATATTCTCTCCTTCCCTTCCAAATGCCCGTTTTATTGTAGTGGCCCAACAAACAATATGGATATAACTCTCCTCTCGAATGAAAACTTTTTGTGGTGATTAGATTCCATGCTTTCATGCAAGATATAGGTTCTATCTTCTTTAGCTTTTCTTTCGAGCTCACTTCCCATCCTAATGGTATCTTATAGAAACTGCTTACGCACAAGTATTGAGAATGCCCATCATCTCCACCGCAGCCAATGCTGTTGGATCATCTGTTTCTGTTGCGTAAGGTTTGTGGTGATGTCAGTTTATATTGGCTTCTGCTCCTCGAAGTAAAAGCTAATACAAAGATCCTAACTTCTATAAACAATTACTATTTATCATCCATTAGTTCTGCTCCTCGAAGCAAAAGCTAATACAAACATCCTAACTTCTATAAACAACTACTATTTATCATCCACTAGTTCTGCTCCTCGAAGCAAAAGCTAATACAAACATCCTAACTTCTATAAACAACTACTATTTATCATCCACTAATTTTTGTTTTTCACGTATTGCAACGTACTTTATGGTTGGGTTCTTGTGGGCTTAAAGTTGAATTATACTTATATTGTCTACAGTAACTAGCTTTTAAATGGTGCATTTTTACGACGGAGTCAATAGAAAAATTATAATAAAAAGTGTACTAAGTTAAACTATACCAGCCAAAATCGCATGCGACTATTTTCCTCTGCGTACTGCCTCTCGTGAGCAGCTAGAATTCAAATATTTAAGCCATAAGCCATCAGTCCAAAAGAACACACCCTATATTTTATTATATTACAATTTTGTAAGTTGCATAGCGATCCAAATATTGTATTGTCTTTAGTTGGATCGTCTTTCTTATATCTTGCACTACTATTCATCAATCACTACTATTTATCAGTCGCAGCAAAAAACTATCAGCAAAAACTAATATGAATAGACCCTAAAATGATATTTAGACCGTCTCATTGTTTACTTTAGAGGCTAGATTATTCCAAACAGGTATACCTTAGTTTGATTAACTTTAGTTTAAACCTATTAGATTATCTAATTCGGTTGGTTAAATGCTTAAGCAGCTCGTCTGTGAAAAAACATTTTGGCTTTTTTTTATGTCTTATGGCTTATCTTTCACTGTTTGACACTGTAGCTAACTTATTTTATACTATAGTTGCTATTGTTTTTTAGCGTAATTAAAATTAAAAATAGTAAAAATATGTTAGCACATAACAAATAATATAATACGGAAAAGAAAAAGTAAAAGCTAAAAAGGTGGAATTAAGAAAACTAAAAATTAGAAGCCAAAAGCCGAAAAGCCGAATAGGGTCCGCGGGTAAGCTGCAATTATTTCGGAAAAGCAATCCGTTATGGGTTGGAAAGAAATAGGCCTGTTCATGGAGGCCGGCCCATTGAGCTTTGTGGCCTTTGGGATTTGTGAAGTGTCCTGACTATCCATTCTCGAAATGCGCGGTCCGACCCGGCCATTCAACTATGTTGGATCGCGCAAAAAAAATGGGGTCCGACCCGGCCCATAAGGAAAGATTTTTGGATCGCGCAGAGAATGTTGGATCCGACCCTCTTAGAGTCGTCTCATGCCGTCGTCTTCCTCGCTCGAACCTCCCGCCGCCGCCCGCAAGCGTGCGCTCTCCTCTTCTCCGCAAGCGTAATGCGTCTCCTGCGCTCAGGAGCGGATCAAGGAAAATAGATCGCCGGGGTCACTACCAAGTCATAACAATAACTTGTAGCCGGTATAAAGTAATAACATGTATAAAAGGGGAATAAACTGATGACAATATATAATGACAAAACAAATCCACTTTACAACCGTGGCTACCTCTTATCGTTGCTCTTTACGTTCTGCCATCTTCACAAAAATGATCTACGATAACATCTTTTGGAATTGTAGCTAGAAAACCTTGCTGCTCTGTTGGAATTTCATCTTCACAAAACGATATTCTCTACGACATCATTTGGAATTTCCCTGCCGGCTGGATCATAAGGACCTTCAGTAGGACCACCAGTATCACTAGCTGCTGGTAGTTTTCTTTTCAAAAACCTTTCCATTACAATTTTACTGCCTACAAATTATTGAAAATTATTAAACGCGACAGTAATACCAAATGTGCAAGAAAAGTGATCAATATCACCAATTTCCTTAGTTGACATTGTGCTGGAAAGAATATTGCTGGAAAGAATATTACAAGCCTCTCTACCTGCTCCAGTCAATCATCAAGGCATAAGCGAATCAACCAAGCCCTAAGAAGGCGGCGCGTATTCTCTGACTAAGAGAAGCTAAGTCACAGCGTGACTTAGCTTCTCTTAGCCACTCATCCACCAGATGAACGGTTCAGATTTTATTTTATTTTTTTTGATTTTTTTTTACTTTTAGTTTTTAGTTAGATTTTTTTAGATTTTTTCTTTTTTATATTTCTTTATATTATCTGTGTTAAAATAACCTATTTTTTAAAAAAAGATTTTTTAAAAATAGGTTATTTTAACACGATAATATAAAGAAATATAAAAAGAAAAATCTAAAAAATGAAAATAAAAACTAAAACTAAAAGTAAAAATCAAAATTAAAAAATAAAACTGGACCATTCATCTGATGGATGGGTGGCTTAGAGGAGCTAAGTCACGCTATGATTATGACTTAGCTCCTCTAAGTCAGAGAATCGCCGCTAAGAAGGTAGCCTTGCTTCTTGAGTCTTGAGAGATCGGGCGGCCGACGAACGCTTCAATGGACCTTGCTGGATCGACATGATTGGAAGCAAATCGTCGAATTGGAATGGGAATTGGGGATTAAGGCGCCTTGAAATAATCTTACCTTAAGAGGCTTATTTATGATGTTACAGTGGTCATAAAAAGAAATTATATTTGTTCATTTCTCAGTGGTACATCAACGGATCAAGCGCTATGTTATGCTCTTGTTGATTTCATTTGTAAAATCTTTAATTTACGGCTATGGTTATCACTCGGCTTTATTGGCATCATTTGATTTAGTTTGGTGGTGTTGAGGGGAAATTAACACAAGCAGCAGTCACCTTGGGCAACAGGAGGTGCTTCGTTATAACTGTTAGCATAACAATAGGTTTTAGAACCAGGAAACAAGGGGAAAGGGGGGCATACGAGAGAATCTGCAGTGCATGCATATGGGTGTTCTCTCCATTGCTGAATTTTAATTCTGCCCACTTTCTTTCATGGTCCCATTGCACTTTGCAGCATTCAGAAACTCCCATCAGCTGCAGTAGGGGATGGGCAGAAGTTGGATAATGAGAAGATGAAGGGAAAGATCTGTTGTTCAATACGCTGTTTTAGCAAATATTTAATTAAAATTCCAGAATTATAAATGAGCAACAAAGCATGTCTCCAATGACATGAGCAATAATAAAATCATTGCAAGAACATAATTCTTCCTCAAGTCATACAGATATGAAACCATGCTTAAAAGTGCTAGACAAACAAAATAACATTTAGCATAATACTCGAATCGTTGTCTAGATGTTGTTTAACACAAGGCCTTCTCGCCACTAGTGGTCTAAATTTCAGCAGCAATCAGAATTACAATTTATGTAAGTTTCGCTAGTTTTTGAGTTCTACAACTTACCACAACAACAAAACTGTAGTGCAAATAACCCAAGTGCAAGAACAGTACTGACAATAAGCTAATGATGCTAAGGTAAGAACAGGACAGCAAGGTAAATAATCACTGACAGCTCAATTTACCTGGCAGAAAGTACTAAATTGTCACACCAATTCTATTCAAGACCTATTATCAGTGATACTTAATCAGAAATGACAGATATCGATAATCACTAATACAACACACTGCACAAATTAGCCGAACAAGAACACGTCATTGCCTCGTTCGCTCGTTATACAATCTCGGTTGTGCAACTGTTGTGTAGTAAAATTTTCTGGCCTCAAGGACTTTTGGCCGAGACAGGTCCAAAGTGGCTCACGGGTGGCGCTCGGGGGCGGATCATGGAAAACATATCGCTGGGGTCACTACCAAGTCATAACCGTGGTTACCTCTTATCGTTGCTCTTTACGTTATTTCATCTCCAAAAAATGATCTACGACAACATCTTTTGGAATTGTAGCTAGAAAACCTTGCTGCTCTGTTGGAATTTCATCTTCACAAAACGATATTATCTACGACATCATTTGGAATTTCATCTTCACAAAACGATATTCTCTTCCTGCCGGCTGGATATTAAGGACCTTCAGTAGGACCACCAGTATCACTAGCTGCTGGCAGTTTTCTTTTCAAAAACCTTTCCATTACAATTTTACTGCCTACAAATTATTGAAAATTATTAAACGCGACAGTAATACCAAATGTGCAAGAAAAAGTGATCAATATACTAATTTCCTTAGTTGACATTGTGCTGGAAAGAATATTACAAGCCTCTCTACCTGCTCCAGTCAATCATCAAGGCATCAGCGAATCAACCAAGCCCTAAGAAGGTAGTCTTTGCCTCTTGAGTCTTGAGAGATCGGGCGGCCGACGAACGCTTCAATGGACCTTGCTGGATCGACATGATTGGAAGCAAATCGTCGAATTGGACTGGGAATTGGGGATTTAGGTTAAGGTGGGTGACTAGGCGTGCAAGAGCGAGCAGGGCGCCGAACGTGCGTGTTCCTGA